>JARQOD010001224.1:64510-104897 GCA_033576555.1 Oophaga sylvatica
TTTTTAGCATCTGTTTGAGCGTACCATTGAAACGCTCACAAACCAGTGGTTTGGGGGTGATACATATCTATATACCAGACGCTTCACCTGCATTTTCTTACAGAGAGCCTCCATTAGGCGAGACATGAATTGAGTCCCCTGGTCGGTAAGCATCTCCCTGAGAAATCCTACTCGTGAAAAGATGGCTAACAGGGCATCCGCCTCCTTATCTGCCCTAGTTGAGGACAGAGCCACTGCTTCCGGGTACTGGGTAGCATAGTCTACCACAGTAAGGATGAAATGCTTTCCAGAGCTGCTGGGTATGACCAGTGGTCCCACAATGTCCACTGCAATCCTCTGGAAAGGCTTCTCTATCACTGGCAAAGAGATCAGGGAAGCCTTGGGAGCAGGCCCTGACTTTCCCACTCTTTGACAGGTGATAGAGGAGCAGTAGTAGTATGTTACATCTGTCCCCAATTTGGGCCAACAGAAGTGTTGAGACAGCCAAGCCTTAGTTTTGCTGATCCCCAAGTGTCCAGCGAGTGGAATCTCATGGGCAATCCGTAACGACTCACCCCTAAATTGGTAGGGGATGACCAGCTGTATTTCCCTCAACCACTCCTTTTGGGATTTACCAGGAACTGTCTCCTGGTACAACCTCCCTCGTTCACAGAATATCCTCTCCTTATCAGTCTCGGAGGTAGGCTTCTCGGCGAGGCTTCGCAAGGTCTCCAAGCTAGCATCTGAGTGCAGAGCAGCCTGGAACTCCTGGCTGGAGGCAGCCAGAAGTGACGTCAAGGTCCCGTCCTCACTGGGACCTGCTCTGGGTCCGGCTCTGGTTCAGTCATCCATCTGACTGAGGAGGGTCCAGAAGGCAGGGCGTTACCTGCATTCTGGGCACTCTGTGGGTGACAGCGGCTACATAGGCCGTCTCCACGGTGATTACCACAGTCCCATCTGCCGGCGTGGGTACTACCCCTCCATCCACCCCCATTACCACAGGAGCAGTGATATATATGGAGCAGACACATTCGGCCAGGACACCTTCCTGTGTGGCAATGGTCAGTGACACGGCATCACCTTCGTGGTTCCCGTGCCTCTCCCCTTTTCCGTTAGCACTGTCACTTGGTCCTGTTAGGGGTCCTCAGCCAGTTCACCCCACAGAGTGATGTGGCTGAGTACTCCTGCACCTGCAGACACATCATTATCAGGTAAAGCATGCACATTTACATCAGCATCATGGACATAATACGCAACCATCCTCCCCAAATCAGTTCCCAACAAAACATGTGCGAGCAAGTTTTCGGACAACGCCACTTCCTTCACCCCGCTTCTGGCACCCCAATCTATAAAAACCAGGGCCATCGGCAAGGGGCAGCAGACACCCCCAATCCCAGTGACAGGGTTTTCCCCGGGATAATCTCTTCAGGGGTCACCAGTTTGGGTCGGATGAGGGTTCATTCGGCCCCGGTGTCCTTGAGGCCTATAGCGATATGGTTCCCCATGGTGACTGCCAATTTTCACAGGCGCTCCCACCCGCCCTACACACAAAAATATCTGCTGCATTAGGCCCTGAGGACTTGGCTGGGGTGTTTGTTATGATTTGGTAGCTGAGGAGAGCAGGAAAAAAAGGCAATACACCAGAGAGGTTGGAATCTACTGGATTGCAGTACCCTGACTAACCACCACAACTAAAGGCAGCCGTGGAGCGTACCTACGTTGGTCCTAGACGCCTCGTCACAGCCTGAGAAGCTAACTACACTTAAAGATAGAAAGAGGAAAACTATCTGCCCCGGAGCAGATCCCCAAAGAACATAGGAAGCCCCCAAACATCTAATGGCGGTTAGACAAGAGGAAATACAGACACAGACAGAAAATAGTATGAGCAAACGTTGGGCCCAATCTTCCTAGAAAGAAAAGGATAGGAAGGTCACTTACTGCAATCCAAAAAACCCTAAAAAAATACCAACTCACTAATTGCAAAAACACCTGAGATCACACGACCTCTACCACCTAAATTAGTTCTCTGGTGTAACAAAACTAAGCAGCAGCCACTGAAAAAACTGGAAAAGGCAAATGAACAAATAACAGTGGCTCAGATAAACTGAGAGGAGCACAAGCCCCTGGAGGGGACCTGGCTGACCTCCACAGAAGTGCAGGACAAAATGCAAAAAGCAAGCACAAAAATAAAAGCAGAAAAAATCTTATCTGTTAGCAGAAGATGCAGGCAAGACACAGCAGGCTTCCAAGTGAACCAGGAACCAAAGTTGAGACAAGAACAATTGATCAACGGCAACCCTGATGGGAGGGAACCTCCCTTATATAAGACCAGTCTGTAACACCTGATTGCCAATGTTCACAATCTTCATTGAATGAATAGTTCAGTACTGTTTGTAACCACCAGAGGGAGCTTCTGCTCAGAATTCATTTCTAACACATTCACAACAGTACCCCCCCTTGAGGAGGGGTCACCGAACCCTCATTTGGGCAAGCAGGTCGGTCAGGATGAGCTCTGTGATACGCACGAATCAGTCTCCTAGCATGGATGTCCGAAGCAAACACCCAAGAATTGTCCTCCTGACCATAACCTCTCCACTTAACCAAATACTGAGTTTCCGTCTAGAAAAACGAGAATCCAATATTTTCTCAACCACATACTCCAGATTGCCCTCAACCAAAACAGGGTCAGGAGGCGCAGCCATAGGAACCACTGGCTCGACAAACCTCTTCAATAAGGACTTGTGGAACACGTTATGGATCTTAAATGTCCCTGGAAGAAGTAAACGAAAGGAAACAGGATTAAGAATCTCCATGATCTTATAAGGTCCAATGAACCTAGGCTTAAACTTAGGAGATGCAACTCTCATAGGGATATGTCTTGAGGACAACCAGACCAAGTCCCCCACTTCAAACCGAGGACCATCAGTCCTATGCTGGTTGGCAAACCGCTGGGCCCTCTCCTGAGAGAGGGACAACCTCTCCACTACCTGGTCCCAAATCTGCTGCATACGCTCCACAACAGAGTCAACACCTGGACAGACAGAAGCCTCCGTCTGTCCCGAAGAAAATCGAGGGTGAAACCCAGAATTGCAGAAAAATGGAGACATCAAAGTGGCAGAGCTAGCCCTATTATTAAGAGCAAACTCAGCCAAAGGCAAAAAAGAGACCCAGTCATCCTGATCAGCAGACACAAAGCATCTCAGATAAGTCTCCAATGTCTGGTTTGTTCTCTCAGTTTGTCCATTGGTCTGAGGATGAAAAGCCGAGGAGAAAGACAATTGAACACCAAGTTTAGAACAAAAAGTCCTCCAAAATCTGGAAACAAACTGGACTCCTCTATCAGACACAATGTTCTCAAGAATGCCGTGTAACCGAACCACGTGCTGAAGGAACAAAGGCACCAATTCGGAGGAGGAAGGCAACTTAGGTAATGGCACAAGATGTATCATTTTGGAAAACCTATCACAAATCACCCAGATAACGGTCATTCTCTGAGAAACAGGGAGGTCGGAAATGAAATCCATAGAGATATGGGTCCATGGTCTCTTGGGCACAGGCAATGGCATCAACAAACCACTAGAGCGAGAGCAAGGCTTGGAGCGAGAGCAAGTCCCGCAGGACTGCACAAATTCCCTGACGTCACGAGACAAAGTAGGCCACCAAAAGGACCGACTAACCAAGTCTCTGGTACCAAAAATTCCGGGATGACCGGCCAACGCGGAACAATGAATCTCAGACATCACACTCTTTTTCCACCGGTCTGGGACAAACAATTTCCCAATAGGGCAGCGCTCGGGTTTATCCTCCTGACACCCTTCCAGAGCCAGTCTCAAATTGGGCGAGATGACGGAAAGAACTACACCCTCTTTCAAAATAACAGCAGGATCAGATAACTCAGAAGAGTCCGCAAGGAAACTCCTCGAGAGGGCATCCGCTTTAACATTCTTAGTGCCAGGAAGAAAGGAAACCACAAAATGAAAACGTGTGAAAAACAAGGCCCACCTGGCCTGTCTAGGATTAAGTCGCTTGGCTGATTCCAGATAAACCAGATTCTTATGGTCCGTGAGGACCACCACCTGATGTTTGGCTCCCTCCAGCCAATGTCTCCACTCTTCAAAAGCCCACTTCATGGCCAATAACTCCCGATTACCCACGTCATAATTACGTTCAGTTGGAGAAAATTTTCGAGAGAAAAAGGCACAGGGGTTACTTTTAGAGGTCTCTGGATCTCTTTGGGACAAAACGGCACCTGCCCCAATTTCAGAGGCATCAACCTCCACCTGAAATGGCAGAGAAACATCAGGCTGCCGTAGAATAGGAGCAGAAGTGAATCTCTGCTTAAGTTCCTGAAACGCAGAGATTGCCTCAGGAGGCCAATTTACAACATCAGAACCCTTCTTGGTCAAATCAGTCAATGGTTTAACAATAACAGAGAAATTACCAATAAATTTACGATAAAAATTGGCAAAACCCAAGAATCTTTGAAGAGCCTTTAATGAAGTAGGTTGGACCCAATCACAGATGGCCTGAACCTTGACCGGGTCCATTTCAATAACAGATGGGGACAAAATGAATCTCAGAAATGAGATCCTCTGTACGCCAAAAAGACACTTTGATCCCTTCACATACAGAGCATTCTCTCTCAAAATCTGGAACACTGTCCGAACATGTTTCACATGAGAGTCCCAGTCATTGGAAAAAATCAAGATATCATCCAAATAAACAATCAGAAATTTATCCACAAAATCCCTGAAAATGTCATTCATGAAGGACTGGAAGACAGAAGGAGCATTAGTGAGCCCAAAGGGCATCACTAAGTACTCAAAATGCCCCTCTGGGGTATTAAATGCCGTCTTCCATTCATCCCCGTGCTTAATGCGAATAAGGTTATACGCTCCCCTGAGGTCAAGCTTGGTAAACCAAGTAGCACTTTTCACCCTGGAAAACAGGTCAGAAATCAAGGGTAACGGGTATTGATATTTCACAGTAGTATTGTTCAAGAGGCGATAATCAATACACGGCCTTAATGAACCATCCTTTTTGGCCACAAAGAAAAAACTGGCACCCAAGGGTGAAGAGGATGGTCTGATATGACCCTTCTCCAATGACTCCTTGATATAAGACCGCATAGCGTCATGTTCAGGTACAGACAAGTTAAAAAGGCGACCTTTAGGGAATTTACTACCAGGCACTAATTCAATAGCGCAGTCATAGCTCCTATGGGGGGCAAGTATGCAGATTTACTTTCACTAAATACATCCGAAAAATCAGTCAAAAAGTCAGGAACATCCTGAGCCTGGGGGGAGGCAGAAAAAACAGGAGTGTTGGTATTAACACATTGGCAGCCCCAACTGGTTACAGATACAGATTTCCAATCCAAAACAGGATTATGAGACTGTAACCAAGGGAAACCTAGTACAACAATGTCATGCAGATTATACAGCACCAAAAATTTGCAACTCTCCTGATGATCAGGTTCAACCCTCATTATCACCTGAGTAGAGAACTGGGGTTTATTCTCAGCCAAAGGGGTAGGCTCTAGTCCAGCGGTGGATGCCGCGACACGCATATACACGGGGCTGAAGCTAATGCCCGATTTCAGCACATTCACTCGGTACAACAGGGTGCAGATACGATCATCTACTGCACGGAACGGTTTCAGCACATAGGGCTCACATCTGCTAACTTTATCAATTCACAATTGACCTTATCCTCAGTGTGATATACGCAACTGATGAAGGTCTTGTACGACCGAAACGTTTTGTTATCTCACCGCTGTCCATAATAAATCCTACACTATTTAGCATCATTAAGTTGAGTGCCGAGTTTATTAATATATATTACTACGGTTTGGGAACCTACTTTGGCACCTTCTCAGATAGCAGTGCACACGGTTCTATATTACTGAAATAGCATGAGAGGCGTCACCACAGTAGAAACATAACCCATTGCGTTTTCGAAACTCATGACGCTGTGCCCCAGACACCACTCTATCACACTGCATGGGTTCAGAAGCTGGTTCACAAGGCAACACTATTCCACGCATACCTCTACGCTCACGCAAACATCTGTCAATTTTAATCGCTAATGACATAGAATCATTGAGACCAGAGGGAGCAGGGAAACCCACCATAACATCTTTTACATTCTCTGACAGACCCTTCTGAAAAAGGGCTGCCAAAGCATCGTCATTCCATTTGGTCAGGACTGCCCACTTTCGGAATCTCTGACAGTATAACTCAGCGTCCTCAAGCCCCTGATTTAATGCCAACAAGGTTTTTTCAGCTTGATCAGTGACATTAGGTTCATCGTACAATAACCCCAGAGCCAGAAAAAATGCATCAACATTACTCAAAACAGGGTCCCCAGGTGTCAGGGAAAAAACCCAATCCTGAGGATCGCCGCGCAGGAGAGAGATGACAATTTGAACCTGCTGTGCTGCGTTCCCTGAGGACTTAGGTTTTAAGGCAAAAAACAATTTACAGTTATTTTTGAAATTCAGAAATTTAGCTCGATCCCCTAAAAAGAAATCTGGCATGGGATCCTAGGTTCCACAACCGGCAACCCTGCAAGATAGGTAGCAATACTCTGAACTTCAGTGGCAAGCTGAACCACATGGCCAGACAACTGTGCAAACTCCATTGAGAGAAAAAAAAAATCCTCAGCACCCAGAGAAAAAGAGGGAAAAAAAAATATATCTCTGACAACTCTGACAACTTTTTTTTTTTTTTTTACACTATCTTTCCCTTCTGTGAGTACCATATAATTTTCAGTTTGGCCGGTGATACTGTTATGATTTGGTAGCTGAGGAGAGCAGGAAAAAAAGGCAATACACCAGAGAGGTTGGAATCTACTGGATTGCAGTACCCTGACTAACCACCACAACTAAAGGCAGCCGTGGAGCGTACCTACGTTGGTCCTAGACGCCTCGTCACAGCCTGAGAAGCTAACTACACCTAAAGATAGAAAGAGGAAAACTATCTGCCCCGGAGCAGATCCCCAAAGAACATAGGAAGCCCCCAAACATGTAATGGCGGTTAGACAAGAGGAAATACAGACACAGACAGAAAATAGTATGAGCAAACGTTGGGGCCCAATCTTCCTAGAAAGAAAAGGATAGGAAGGTCACTTACTGCAATCCAAAAAACCCTAAAAAAATACCAACTCACTAATTGCAAAAACACCTGAGATCACACGACCTCTACCACCTAAATTAGTTCTCTGGTGTAACAAAACTAAGCAGCAGCCACTGAAAAAACTGGAAAAGGCAAATGAACAAATAACAGTGGCCCAGATAAACTGAGAGGAGCACAAGCCCCCGGAGGGGACCTGGCTGACCTCCACAGAAGTGCAGGACAAAATGCAAAAAGCAAGCACAAAAATAAAAGCAGAAAAAATCTTATCTGTTAGCAGAAGATGCAGGTAAGACACAGCAGGCTTCCAAGTGAACCAGGAACCAAAGTTGAGACAAGAACAATTGATCACCGGCAACCCTGATGGGAGGGAACCTCCCTGTTACACTCGGTCCCAGCGCTGGCTCTGCACTCCGTTCTGCTCACTCACCTGTTCCTCTAGCTGTCCCTCTGCAGCAGTCTGCGCGCGGGCTGGGGTCTCCTGTCCCATCTGCTCGTTGGCGTCCTGTGTCCTCCTCCACTTCCTGGCACGCTGCTGGCAGGCCTCCAGATAGTCTGCTTAGGACGCGAGGCCGCGCCCACCGTCTCTCTTAAAGGGGCAGCGTGCATTTTTTGAAATAGCTAATTAACCAATGGCTGCACACTCAGTACTATATCTGGTCACTCCACCATTAGGGGAGTGCCGGAGCAACGTGTTCTATCATTGCTACATCCGGTTCTGTTCCTGATCTGTCTGCGCTGCGTCTGCAGTCTCTGTGCTTCACTGATACTGTTTGTCTCCTCAGATCATTGCTAACCTGTATCTGGCTAATCTGGACAATCTCGGCTATTACTGGCGCAAGTGTCATCCCGTTCCGCCATCAGCCATCCGTACCCGTGGACCGTGACAAGGTCACTGGAGCCAGCCTACTACCATCCGTTCTGGACCAGGACCTTACCCTTCTCCGTCAAGAACCCTCCACGTACTCTGTAAATACCTGTTACCCTTTTGGTCCCTCTGGGACAGCTGCCACGTGTCCGGGGTCTAACTGGAGGTGGCACCTGTGTCTTCCGGGTATTCCATTCTGGTCCTGTTCGAGGGGCCTTACTACGGGTACCCGGGGCTCACTAGTTACGCCCCCTTCGGAGCCCCCCGGACCGCGGTCTCGAGGTTCCACATTAAAAAATAAAAACAAATGTGAACTTCACCACCTCTGCCTCCGCTTCCATTCGTTACAGATTGCTCCGGCCATGGAACCCGCTGGATCCCAGAGATCTCAGACCACGGATCTGTGCCAGGAGGTGACCCGTTTGGGAGTTCAACAGGACAAGATCACGACTTATCTACGCAGCTTGTCTACCCGCATGGATTCCTTAGGATCCTCGTCTGCACCTGACTCTTCTATCAATAATCAGGTACCAGTTCCCATGGCAAGTCAAGGTCCCCGCCTGGCGGCTCCTACCCGTTTCCAGGGTGACCCTACTCTGTGTCGGGGTTTTCTCAATCAGTGCACTCTACACTTCGAAATCTTGGGGCATATGTTTGCTTCTGACCGAGCCAAGGTGGGCTTCATCATGTCACACCTGGGAGGAGAGGCCCTCGCTTGGCTAAACCCGCTATGGGAGAGAGGGGATCCGCTGGTTAATGATCTTCAATCTTTCCTAGAGGCTTTTCGCAGGACTTTCGATGAACCGGGTCACACCACTTCGACTGCCTCAGCTCTGCTCCGCCTGCGCCAAGGTACTCTCACGGTAGCTCAGTATGCTGTTAAATTCCGCACCATCTCGTCTGAATTATCGTGGAACAATGAGGCCCTGGTTGCTAACTTCTGGAAGGCCTATCCGGAAGAATCAAGGATGAGCTGGCGGGACGGGACAGACCTACCCTCTTGGAAGAGCTAATATCCTTGGCAACCCGAATTGACCTGCGTTTTCAGGAGCGCTCCATGGAGATCAAGCAGGACAAAAGGTCCTATCACCTGGACTCTAGTTTGTACAAAACAGGTACTTCGCCCTCCACCTCCGAGGCCATGGAGGTGGACCATGTAAGTTTGGCCACCCGCCGCCGGAGGCACGTCGCAAGGAGGGAAGTTGTTACTACTGCGGTAGTTCTGAACATTTGATCCATTTCTGTCCTAAAAAGTCGGGAAATTCCAGTGCCTAGGTCCGGTAGGAGGGGCCAACCTAGGTAGAGAACAGTCCTCTCCCTCTTTACACATCTCAGTCTCCGTGTCCTATGGAGCAATAAAATTCTCCGAACATTGTCTACTGGATTCTGGAGCTGCAGGGAACTTCATCCAGCAGGCGGTTGTGGATCATTACCGCTTACCAGTCCAGCGTCTTCCTGATCCGTTACAGGTGTCCACCGTGGATGGCAAACCGCTGACCGAGCCCGTCCAGTTTCAAACCGAGTTGGTGGAACTCCGGGTAGGTCTAATGCATACTGAACGAATGCGATTTTATGTATATCCCGGTTTATCCCATCCCATGCTTTTAGGTTTACCTTGGCTCCAGATGCATGAACCAGTCCTTAATTGGAAAACTGGAGAAGTTCTGCGTTGGGGAGATACCTGCATGAATCGTTGCTTAACCCGGATTCAACCTGTTTCGCCTCCAGTCCAGCCTGATACCCTGCCAGGGTTGCCTTCCGTCTATTGGTCCTTCTCTGACGTCTTTGGGAAAAAGGAGGCTGAGAGACTACCTGTAATGTATGTAGTACAGTTCATATAGCGTCTTGTGCTTGGGTGCGATGAAAACACAGGAGTCACAGGTTTGATATAGAAAAGTCCTGTATTACTTCATACAAGTTGGCAGAAATAGTCACACAGTTTGCAGACACAGAAACAGGAGACACAGCAGGCCAGAGTAATCCAAGCTCAGCAATCACTCTCCAATACAGATTCAGGATCTTCTTCTCTGTTACCGTAAGTCCATGCAAACGTGGGTCTTTCAAAGAGCAGGGTTCAGAGTCCACAAGTGCTTCAGAGTTCCTCAGTAGGAATAGCTGGAGTACAAGGTCCAAGGCTTACAGGAGTCAAGTCACAGGTTCACTGCAGGCTAGATTCTGAAGCACTGATTGCACAGCTTTTCCTGCTTAAGAAGCAAAGGAGAGAATCAGGGCGGGAACATGCAAGCTGAAAACTCCATTTTGACTGAGGGCAAGATAGCTGCAGCAAGACAGAAAGTAAAATGGCTGACGAACAAACTGAGTTTCAGGAATATATACATAGAACCTTACACTACCTCCACACAGGTCGTATGACTGTCAGATAGAGCTTCTTCCTGGAGCATCTCCTCCTCGCGGGAGAGTTTATCCCCTTTCACAGGCAGAGACTCAGGCCATGTCGGACTACATCCAAGAGAATCTGGCTAGAGGATTTATCCGAAAGTCATCGTCACCGGCAGGAGCTGGATTCTTCTTTGTGAAGAAAAAGGATGGATCCTTGCGGCCCTGCATTGACTATCGGGGTCTAAATCAAATCACGGTAAAAAACAGGTATCCATTACCTCTTATTTCAGAGCTGTTTGATCGTCTCCGAGGGGCCAAGATCTTCACCAAGTTGGACCTCAGAGGGGCCTACAACCTGATCCGAGTCAGAGAGGGGGACGAATGGAAAACAGCCTTCAACACCCGTGACGGCCACTATGAATACCTGGTAATGCCATTCGGTCTAAGCAATGCACCTGCGGTTTTTCAGGAATTTGTTAATGACATTTTCAGGGACTTGCTCTATACTTGTGTCGTGGTTTACCTGGACGATATTTTAATTTTTTCTGCTGACTTGACGTCACACCGGAGGCAAGTACGCCTGGTCTTACAAAGACTGAGAGAGAACAGGCTATATGCCAAATATGAGAAATGCCTCTTTGAGCAGTCTTCTTTGCCTTTCCTTGGGTACATTGTATCTTCCACAGGATTAAAGATGGATCCGGAGAAGTTGTCTGCAGTTCTCAACTGACCTCGTCCGTCTGGGCTAAAAGCCATACAAAGGTTCCTCGGGTTCGCCAATTACTATCGGCAATTTATTCCACACTTTTCCACCCGAGTGGCTCCAATCACAGCCTTAACCCGGAAAGGTGTAAACTCTAAGGAATGGTCCTCCGAGGCAGAAGAGGCCTTTGTTTCTCTAAAAAAAGCCTTCGCTTCCGCACCCGTTCTTCATCGTCCTAATTCAAGTGAGCAATTTTTTCTTGAAGTTGACGCTTCTTCCATAGATGCAGGAGCAGTTCTGACCCAAAAGTCGTCTACCGGGCGGATGATCTTGTGTGGTTTTTTTTCCAAGGTTTTTTCTCCTGCAGAAAGGAACTACTCTGTCGGTGATCGCGAACTGTTGGCCATCAAATTGACTCTGCAAGAATGGAGACATCTTCTTGAAGGAGCTCATCACCAGGTAATCATATTCACCGACCATAAAAACCTTGCCTATCTCCAATCTGCTTTAAGACTGAATCCCCGTCAGGCCCGTTGGGCATTATTTTTTGCCCGTTTCAATTTTGTACTTCATTTCCGTCCAGCTGAAAAGAACATCAAGGCAGACGCACTCTCTAGAGCCTTCTTGCCTCCTGAACTGGAGGAGGAACCTCAGCACATTATTGAACCTTCTAAGTTAGTCTCTGTTGCCTCCACTGATCTGGCCCGGCTTCCTCCTGGGAAGACTTTCGTGTCCGCCTCTGATCGTAGTCGTGTTCTGCGCTGGGGTCATTCTTCTAAGTTGGCTGGCCATGTTGGTCAGAGAAAGACGCAGCAACTCATCTCCCGTTATTACTGGTGGCCTACCATGGGCAAGGATATCCAGGAGTTTGTCGCAGCCTGTCCTTCATGTGCCCGTAACAAAACTGTTAAACATCTACCAGCCGGCAGGCTTCTGCCTCTTCCGATTCCGTCCGCTCCCTGGCAGCACATCGCGATGGATTTCATCACGGATCTTCCCATTTCTTCTGGCTGCTCAGTGGTATGGGTTGTGGTGGACCGCTTCTCTAAAATGGCCCACTTCGTTCCGCTATCTGGCCTCCCGTCTGCTCCAGAACTGGCCACTCACTTCATTCAGCACATCTTCCGTCTACATGGATTTCCTCTCCACATCGTGTCCGACAGGGGCGTCCAGTTCACCTCTAAGTTCTGGAGAGGACTCTGTAAAATGGTAAAAATTGAACTAGATTTTTCTTCTGCATATCATCCCCAGTCTAATGGGCAAGTGGAGAGGATCAATCAAATCCTGGCTGGATACCTGCGTCACTTCGTCAACGCTCATCATAATGACTGGGTGGAATTACTGCCCTGGGCGGAATTCTCCTACAACAACCAAGTAAGTGAATCTTCTGGAAAGTCTCCCTTTCAGATTGTGTTTGGACTGCAACCCGGAATTCCTCTTCCTGTCTCGGGATTGTCTGATGTTCCGGCAGTCGATACCTTGTCTAAGAATTTCTCGGACATTTGGAGAGAGACCAGGTCGGCTTTGGAGAAAGCTTCTCAACGTATGAAAACGCATGCGGACAAAAGACGTTTGGAGGCTCCCATCTTTCGTCCAGGAGACAAGGTATGGCTCTCCTCCAAGTACATCCGTCTGAAGTTATCATCGTACAAATTGGGTCCCCGTTTCATTGGTCCCTTTGAAGTCTTGAGACAAATCAACCCGGTCTCTTATAAACTGAAATTGCCTAATTCTCTACGAGTACCTAACTCCTTTCATGTTTCCCTCCTCAAACCAGTAGTGATGAGCTCCTTCTTTAAGGACCTGGGTACCACTCCTGATCCGGTCTCTGAGGATGATGTTTTTGAGGTAAAACATATCTTGGCCTCTAAGAGAGTAAGAGGTAGGATCTATTACCTGGTGGACTGGAAAGGTTTTGGTCCTGAGGAGAGATCTTGGGAGCCTAAAGAGAACATCCAGGCTCCTCTTCTTCTTAAAAGATTTCACGCAGGCTTGAAAAAGAGGGGCATACTGTTACACTCGGTCCCAGCGCTGGCTCTGCACTCCGTTCTGCTCACTCACCTGTTCCTCTAGCTGTCCCTCTGCAGCAGTCTGGGGCGGGCTGGGGTCTCCTGTCCCATCTGCTCGTTGGCGTCCTGTGTCCTCCTCCACTTCCTGGCACGCTGCTGGCAGGCCTCCAGATAGTCTGCTTAGGACGCGAGGCCGCGCCCACCGTCTCTCTTAAAGGGGCAGCGTGCATTTTTTGAAATAGCTAATTAACCAATGGCTGCGCACTCAGTACTATATCTGGTCACTCCACCATTAGGGGAGTGCCGGAGCAACGTGTTCTATCATTGCTACATCCGGTTCTGTTCCTGATCTGTCTGCGCTGCGTCTGCAGTCTCTGTGTTTCGCTGATACTTTTTGTCTCCTCAGATCATTGCTAACCTGTATCTGGCTAATCTGGACAATCTTGGCTATTACTGGCGCAAGTGTCATCCCGTTCCGCCATCAGCCATCCGTACCCGTGGACCGTGACAAGGTCACTGGAGCCAGCCTACTACCATCCGTTCTGGACCAGGACCTTACCCTTCTCCGTCAAGAACACTCCATGGACTCTGTAAATACCTGTTACCCTTTTGGTCCCTCTGGGACAGCTGCCACGTGTCCGGGGTCTAACTGGAGGTGGCACCTGTGTCCTCCGGGTATTCCATTCTGGTCCTGTTCGAGGAGCCTTACTACGGGTACCCGGGGCTCACTAGTTACGCCCCCTTCGGAGCCCCGCGGACCGCGGTCTCGAGGTTCCACATTAAAAAATAAAAACGAATGTGAACTTCACCACCTCTGCCTCTGCTTCCATTCGTTACACTCCCTTATATAAGACCAGTCTGTAACACCTGATTGCCAATCTTCACAATCTTCATTGAATAGTTCAGTACTGTTTGTAACCACCAGAGGGAGCTTCTGCTCAGAATTCATTTCTAACACATTCACAACAGGTGTTCTTCTGCTTCTCTGGACAAGTGGCGCTGAGATGTCCAGTCCAATTGCATGAATAACACTTGTGGGGATCGGATGTAGGCCTGGCGTTGGCAAAGGGGACAAGGCCTCTAGTTAGTTGGCTGGCAGGGGCACTGGGCTTGGTTGATGGCTTTCCCCTTTTCCAGCTGGCGGTGATCGGCTTCCACACCTCCGGTTTATAGTTGGCCTCGTAGGTGTCGGCAATCTCCACTGTTTTGTCCTCGTCTTTTGGCTCCCGGTCCATCACGAACTGTTGCACCTCAGCCGGACAAAGATGTAGGAACTGGTGTTTTATCATTAGGTCCCACAGCTGCTCAAAGGTGGCCACTGACAGTCCCTGGATCCACTGATCAAAGTGGGTTCTTAGTCTATGCACCACATAACTGTAGCTGTCGTGTGGGCCACATTGGAGGTTCCGAAACTTTTCATGGTAAAACTCAGGAGTCAGTTGGTACTTTTTTATCAGGGCCTGTTTGATGGCCGCATAGTTTCCATCTTGGTCTTGAGGGAGAGAAGCAAACACCTCCAGAGCTTTTCCTTTGAGCCCTGGGGTTAAATATCGCTGTATCCTCTACTGGTAAAGCCAGAATTGAGCCCTTCTTTTCCTCACTCAAGACTTTTCTTTTTATCTCCTTTGGCATGGGTAAAAGTTATTTTCTCATTCCTATTACTTTTGGGATATTACTAGCACTTGTTTTGCCTCCAGCTTGTTCTATTGCAGGAGGACTGTGAACCCCACAGCAGGGTTTTTTACACATTTCCTTCGTTAAATAAGATTTGGTTCAGGTGATCACTAATCAGAAGAACATTAAGTAGAATGAGGTGAACTCTGGATGGAATTCACTGACACTGGGATGGAACGGCTGTCAGACATGGGGAGAAGCGGATTGTTATAAAACTCTTCAGTGGTCTCTTAATTTTTGCCAGAGCTGTATAATATTTTCTAAAGACAAATATTTTCTAAAATAGACAAAGTCCTATATAAAAAAAACCTTTCTATACAAAAAACTTAATCAACTTTTTATTATTTGTCTTTTTTTGAGAGGTAGAAAGAGCAAAACAGATGTGGTACAATGTGATTTCTAGTTTTTCTTTTAATTCCTTCCCCCTTTTTTATTATTAAACCCCTTAATAATAATAATCTTTATTTTATATAGCGCTATCTTATTGTAATAAGATTATGCTAATGTTCTATGGAGACCGATGACATGGGTCAGAATGAAGACAAACACGGTATATCACAGTTCAAGAGATATATATATATAGTAGAGAGATGAACTTCAGATAACTGATGTAATCTGCGGCTCTACAGATAAGCAGCAATAAACAGTCTCAAGAATATGCAGATAATAGCAGAACAGACCGAGGGTGCGAGTATAAAGCCCCCGCCACACACAGCGATCTCCTGAGTCACTAGTTTTGTGACGCAACGCTGTGTGTGACATTCAGCGACGATCAGCCCCCCTGCCGGGTATCGCTGATTGTCAGGACATTTTTTTGATCGCTGGTCTCCCACTGGCCAGCACGCATCGCTGCGTGTGACAGGCAGGAGACCAGCGATCCGCTGGTAACCAAGGTACACATCGGGTTTCCAGGTGCCGCACAGCGCCTGGAAACCCGATGTGTACCTTGGTTACCAGCTCCCTGCACCAGCGGGCTGGTATCCAACATACACTGCGGGTAACTAAGCGATGTTACCCGCAGTGTCGCTGCCTGTTTGGCAGCTCAGCAGCGATCATGTAGCGACACCAGCGATCCTGACAAGTGCATATTGTTGTCGGGATCGCTGGTGTGTCGCTATGTGTGACGGGGCCCTAAGTCCAGCAATGCAGGATCCAGAGGTCCAGAGCCTGGGCTGGCTCCTAGTGGAGGGCAGACCGTAGCGGAGGTGGGTGCAGAGCAGGGGTGGAACAACAGAGTCTTTCTGATGGTACGTAAATCCAGAAGCAAGCAGGGTATCCCGAGGAATAGAAGAAACAAGCAGGTTGCAAGTTCTTGAGCTTGGCAGCAAGAGAGGTACAAGATACACAAGCAAGGTATAGTGTGCAGAGTTCCTTTATATATGCAGCAGACAGGAAACAAGATGGCCCCCGTGAAGCCAGCAACTCCATTTTGGGTAAGGGCAGAATCCAACAGAACTAAGGGCAAGAACAGACAAAACAGGTACACAGTCCCAGTCCTTCCACTTATTCCACAGTGCTTTACATACATTGTCATCGCTGTACCCGATGGGGCTCCTCACTGCACGGTGCAGACCCCTCTGGCCAGGTCTTATCACGAAGGAACTGCATCCTGCCACCTCCTCACTGCACGGTGCAGACCCCTCGGGCCAGGTCTTATCAGGAGGGAGCCGCGTCCTGTCACCTCCTCACCCCTCCAGCCAGGTCTTATCACGAAGGAGCTGCATCCTGCCGCCTCCTCACTGCATGGTGCAGACTCCTCTGGCTTGGTCTTATCACGAAGGAGCTGCATCCTGCCGCCTCCTCACTGCACTGTGCAGACCCCTCCGGCCAGGTCTTATCACGAAGAAGCTGCATCTTGCCGCCTCCTCACTGCACGGTGCAGACCCCTCCGGCCAGGTCTTATCACGAAGGAGCTGCATCTTGCCGCCTCCTCACTGCACGGTGCAGACCCCTCCGGCCAGGTTTTATCACGAAGGAGCTGCATCCTGCCACCTCCTCACTGCACGGTGCAGACTCCTCTGGCCAGGTCTTATCAGGAAGGAGCTGCATCCTGCCCCCTCCTCACTGCACGGTGCAGACCCCTCCGGCCAGGTCTTATCAGGAGGGAGCCACATCCTGCCCCCTCCTCACTGCACGGTGCAGACCCCTCTGGCCAGGTCTTATCATGAAGGAGCTGCATCTTGCTGCCTCCTCACTGCACGGTGCAGACCCCTCCTGCCAGGTTTTATCACGAAGGAGCTGCATCCTGCCACCTCCTCACTGCACGGTGCAGACTCCTCTGGCCAGGTCTTATCAGGAAGGAGCTGCATCCTGCCCCCTCCTCACTGCACGGTGCAGACCCCTCCGGCCAGGTCTTATCAGGAGGGAGCCACATCCTGCCCCCTCCTCACTGCACGGTGCAGACCCCTCTGGCCAGGTCTTATCATGAAGGAGCTGCATCCTGCCGCCTCCTCACTGCACAGTGCAGACCCCTCCGGCCAGGTCTTATCACGAAGGAGCTGCATCCTGCCGCCTCCTCACTGCCCTGTGCAGACCCCTCCGGCCAGGTCTTATCACGAAGGAGCTGCATCCTGCCACCTCCTCACTGCACAGTGCAGACTCCTCTGGCCAGGTCTTATCACGAAGGAGCTGCATCCTGCCGCCTCCTCACTGCACGGTGCAGACCCCTCCGGCCAGGTCTTATCACGAAGAAGCTGCATCTTGCCGCCTCCTCACTGCACGGTGCAGACCCCTCCGGCCAGGTCTTATCACGAAGAAGCTGCATCTTGCCGCCTCCTCACTGCACGGTGCAGACCCCTCTGGCCAGGTTTTATCACGAAGGAGCTGCATCCTGCCCCCTCCTCACTGCACGGTGCAGACCCCTCCGGCCAGGTCTTATCAGGAGGGAGCCACATCCTGCCCCCTCCTCACTGCACGGTGCAGACCCCTCTGGCCAGGTCTTATCACGAAGGAGCTGCATCCTGCCCCCTCCTCACTGCACGGTGCAGACCCCTCCGGCCAGGTCTTATCAGGAGGGAGCCACATCCTGCCCCCTCCTCACTGCACGGTGCAGACCCCTCTGGCCAGGTCTTATCATGAAGGAGCTGCATCCTGCCGCCTCCTCACTGCACGTGCAGACTCCTCTGGCCAGGTCTTATCACGAAGGAGCTGCATCCTTGCCGCCTCCTCACTGCACGGTGCAGACCCCTCCGGCCAGGTCTTATCACGAAGAAACTGCATCTTGCCGCCTCCTCACTGCACGGTGCAGACCCCTCCGGCCAGGTCTTATCACGAAGAAGCTGCATCTTGCCGCCTCCTCACTGCACGGTGCAGACCCCTCTGGCCAGGTTTATCACGAAGGAGCTGCATCCTGCCCCCTCCTCACTGCACGGTGCAGACCCCTCCGGCCAGGTCTTATCAGGAGGGAGCACATCCTGCCCCCTCCTCACTGCACGGTGCAGACCCCTCTGGCCAGGTCTTATCACGAAGGAGCTGCATCCTGCCCCTCCTCACTGCACGGTGCAGACCCCTCCGGCCAGGTCTTATCAGGAGGGAGCCACATCCTGCCCCCTCCTCACTGCACGGTGCAGACCCTCTGGCCAGGTCTTATCATGAAGGAGCTGCATCCTGCCGCCTCCTCACTGCACAGTGCAGACCCCTCCGGCCAGGTCTTATCACGAAGGAGCTGCATCCTGCCGCCTCCTTACTGCCCTGTGCAGACCCCTTCGGCCAGGTCTTATCACGAAGGAGCTGCATCCTGCCGCCTCCTCACTGCATGGTGCAGACTCCTCTGGCTTGGTCTTATCACGAAGGAGCTGCATCCTGCCGCCTCCTCACTGCACGGTGCAGACCCTCTGGCAGAGTCTTATCAGGAAGGAGCTGCATCTTGCCGCCTCCTCACTGCACGGTGCAGACCCCTCGGCCAGGTCTTATCACGAAGGAGCTGCATCCTGCCGCCTCCTCACTGCACGGTGCAGACTCCTCTGGCTAGGTCTTATCAGGAACGAGCCGCATCCTGCCCCCTCCTCACTGCACGGTGCAGACCACTCCGGCCAGGTCTTATCACGAAGGAACTGCATCCTGCCGCCTCCTCACTGCACGGTGCAGACTCCTCTGGCTTGGTCTTATCAGGAACGAGCCGCATCCTGCCCCCTCCTCACTGCACGGTGCAGACCCCTCTGGCCAGGTCTTATCATGAAGGAGCTGCATCCTGCCCCTCCTCACTGCACGGTGCAGACCCCTCCGGCCAGGTCTTATCACGAAGGAGCTGCATCCTGCCGCCTTCCTCACTGCACGGTGCAGACCCCTCCGGCCAGGTCTTATCACGAAGGAGCTGCATCCTGCCGCCTCCTCACTGCACAGTGCAGACTCCTCTGGCCAGGTCTTATCACGAAGGAGCTGCATCCTGCCGCCTCCTCATGCACGGTGCAGACCCCTCCGACCAGGTCTTATCACGAAGGAGCTGCATTCTGCCGCCTCCTCACTGCACAGTGCAGACTCCTCCTGGCCAGGTCTTATCACAAAGGAGCTGCATCCTGCCCCCTCCTCACTGCACGGTGCAGACCCCTCTGGCCAGGTCTTATCACGAAGGAGCTGCATCCTGCCGCCTCCTCACTGCCCTGTGCAGACCCCTCCGGCCAGGTCTTATCATGAAGGAGCTGCATCCTGCCCCCTCCTCACTGCACGGTGCAGACCCTCTGGCCAGGTCTTATCACGAAGGAGCTGCATCCTGCCGCCTCCTCACTGCCCTGTGCAGACCCTCCGGCCAGGTCTTATCACGAAGGAGCTGCATCCTGCCGCCTCCTCACTGCACGGTGCAGACTCCTCTGGCAGAGTCTTATCACGAAGGAGCTGCATTCTGCCGCCTCCTCACTGCACAGTGCAGACTCCTCCGGCCAGGTCTTATCACGAAGGAGCTGCATCCTGCCCCTCCTCACTGCACGGTGAGACCCCTCCGGCCAGGTCTTATCACGAAGGAGCTGCATCCTGCCGCCTCCTCACTGCACGGTGCAGACTCCTCTGGCCAGGTCTTATCATGAAGGAGCTGCATCCTGCCCCCTCCTCACTGCACGGTGCAGACCCCTCGGCCAGGTCTTATCACGAAGGAGCTGCATCCTGCCGCCTCCTCACTGCCTGTGCAGACCCCTCTGGCAAGTCTTATCACGAAGGAGCTGCATTCTGCCGCCTCCTCACTGCACAGTGCAGACTCCTCTGGCCAGGTCTTATCACGAAGGAGCTGCATCCTGCCCCTCCTCACTGCCCTGTGCAGACCCTCTGGCCAGGTCTTATCATGAAGGAGCTGCATCCTGCGCCTCCTCACTGCACGGTGCAGACTCCTCTGGCCAGGTCTTATCACGAAGGAGCTGCATCCTGCCGCCTCCTCACTGCACAGTGCAGACTCCTCTGGCCAGGTCTTATCACGAAGGAGCTGCATCCTGCCGCCTCCTCACTGCACGGTGCAGACTCCTCTGGCTTGGTCTTATCACGAAGGAGCTGCATCCTGCCCCTCCTCACTGCACGGTGCAGACCCTCTGGCCAGGTCTTATCATGAAGGAGCTGCATTCTGCCGCCTCCTCACTGCACGGTGCAGACCCCTCCGGCCAGGTTTTATCACGAAGGAGCTGCATCCTGCCCTCCTCACTGCACGGTGCAGACTCCTCGGCCAGGTCTTATCAGGAAGGAGCTGCATCCTGCCCCTCCTCACTGCACGGTGCAGACCCCTCTGGCCAGGTCTTATCAGGAGGAGCTGCATCCTGCCCCCTCCTCACTGCACGGTGCAGACCCCTCTGGCCAGGTCTTATCAGGAGGAGCTGCATCCTGCCCCCTCCTCACTGCACGGTGCAGACCCCTCCGGCCAGGTCTTATCAGGAGGGAGCCACATCCTGCCCCTCCTCACTGCACGGTGCAGACCCCTCTGGCCAGGTCTTATCATGAAGGAGCTGCATCCTGCCCCCTCCTCACTGCCCTGTGCAGACCCCTCCGGCCAGGTCTTATCACGAAGGAGCTGCATCCTGCCACCTCCTCACTGCACAGTGCAGACCCTCGGCCAGGTCTTATCACGAAGGAGCTGCATCCTGCCGCCTCCTCACTGCACGGTGCAGACCCCTCTGGCAGAGTCTTATCAGGAAGGAGCTGCATCTTGCCGCCTCCTCACTGCACGGTGCAGACCCCTCTGGCAGGTCTTATCACGAAGGAGCTGCATCTTGCCGCCGACTCACTGCCCTGTGCAGACCCCTCCGGCCAGGTCTTATCACGAAGGAACTGCATCCTGCCGCCTCCTCACTGCACGGTGCAGACTCCTCTGGCTGGTCTTATCAGGAACGAGCCGCATCCTGCCCCTCCTCACTGCACGGTGCAGACCCCTCCGGCCAGGTCTTATCACGAAGGAACTGCATCCTGCCGCCTCCTCACTGCACGGTGCAGACTCCTCTGGCTATGGTCTTATCAGGAACGAGCCGCATCCTGCCCCCTCCTCACTGCATGGTGCAGACCCCTCGGCCAGGTCTTATCACGAAGGAGCTGCATCCTGCCCCCTCCTCACTGCACGGTGCAGACCCATCTGGCCAGGTCTTATCACGAAGGAGCTGCATCCTGCCGCCTCCTCACTGCCCTGTGCAGACCCCTCTGGCCAGGTCTTATCACGAAGGAGCTGCATTCTGCCCCCTCCTCACTGCCCTGTGCAGACCCCTCTGGCCAGGTCTTATCACGAAGGAGCTGCATCTGCCGCCTCCTCACTGCCCTGTGCAGACCCCTCTGGCAGAGTCTTATCACGAAGGAGCAGCATTCTGCCGCCTCCTCACTGCACAGTGCAGACTCCTCTGGCCAGGTCTTATCACGAAGGAGCTGCATCCTGCCCCCTCCTCACTGCACAGTGCAGACTCCTCTGCTGGCCAGGTCTTATCACGAAGGAGCTGCATCCTGCCGCCTCCTCACTGCACGGTGCAGACTCCTCTGGCCAGGTCTTATCACGAAGGAGCTGCATCCTGCCGCCTCCTCACTGCACAGTGCAGACTCCTCTGGCCAGGTCTTATCACGAAGGAGCTGCATCCTGCCCCCTCCTCACTGCACGGTGCAGACCCCTCCGGCCAGGTCTTATCACGAAGGAGCTGCATCCTGCCGCCTCCTCACTGCACGGTGAGACCCCTCCGGCCAGGTCTTATCACGAAGGAGCTGCATCCTGCCGCCTCCTCACTGCACGGTGCAGACTCCTCCGGCCAGGTCTTATCACGAAGGAGCTGCATTCTGCCGCCTCCTCACTGCACAGTGCAGACTCCTCTGGCTAGGTCTTATCACGAAGGAGCTGCATCCTGCCGCCTCCTCACTGCACGGTGCAGACCCCTCCGGCCAGGTCTTATCACGAAGGAGCTGCATCCTGCCGCCTCCTCACTGCACGGTGGAGACCCCTCCGGCCAGGTCTTATCACGAAGGAGCTGCATCCTGCCGCCTCCTCACTGCACGGTGGAGACCCCTCCGGCCAGGTCTTATCACGAAGGAGCTGCATCCTGCCGCCTCCTCACTGCACGGTGGAGACCCCTCCGGGCCCGGTCTTATCACGAAGGAGCTGCATCCTGCCGCCTCCTCACTGCACGGTGCAGACCCCTCCGGCCAGGTCTTATCACGAAGGAGCTGCATTCTGCCCCTCCTCACTGCACGGTGCAGACTCCTCTGGCCAGGTCTTATCACGAAGGAGCTGCATCCTGCCGCCTCCTCACTGCACAGTGCAGACTCCTCCGGCCAGGTCTTATCACGAAGAAGCTGCGTCTGCCGCCTCCTCACTGCATGGTGCAGACTCCTCTGGCCAGGTCTTATCACGAAGGAGCTGCATCCTGCCCCCTCCTCACTGCACGGTGCAGACCCCTCTGGCCAGGTCTTATCACGAAGGAGCTGCATCCTGCCGCCTCCTCACTGCCCTGTGCAAGACCCCTCCGGCCAGGTCTTATCAGGAATGAGCCCCTTCCTGACACCTCCTCACTGCACAGTGCAGACCCCTCCGGCCAGGTCTTATCAGGAGGGAGTCACATCCTGACACCTCCTCACTGCACAGTGCAGACCCCTCCGGCCAGGTCTTATCAGGAGGAGCTGCATCTTGCTGCCTCCTCACTGCACGGTGCAGACACCTCCAGCCAGGTCTTATCAGGAGGGAGCTGCATCTTGCTGCCTCCTCACTGCACGGTGCAGACACCTCCGGCCAGGTCTTATCAGGAGGGAGCTGCATCTTGCTGTCTCCTCACTGCACGGTGCAGACACCTCCGGCCAGGTCTTATCAGGAGGGAGCTGCATCTTGCTGCCTCCTCACTGCACGGTGCAGACACCTCCGGCCAGGTCTTATCAGGAGGGAGCTGCATCTTGCTGCCTCCTCACTGCACGGTGCAGACACCTCCGGCCAGGTCTTATCAGGAGGGAGCTGCATCTTGCTGCCTCCTCACTGCCCTGTGCAGACCCCTCCGGCCAGGTCTTATCAGGAGTGAGCTGCATCTTGCTGCCTCCTCACTGCACGGTGCAGACACCTCCGGCCAGGTCTTATCAGGAGGGAGCTGCATCTTGCTGCCTCCTCACTGCACGGTGCAGACACCTCCGGCCAGGTCTTATCAGGAGGGAGCTGCATCTTGCTGCCTCCTCACTGCACGGTGCAGACACCTCCGGCAGGTCTTATCAGGAGGGAGCTGCATCTTGCTGCCTCCTCACTGCACGGTGCAGACACCTCCGGCCAGGTCTTATCAGGAGGGAGCTGCATCTTGCTGCCTCCTCACTGCACGGTGCAGACACCTCCGGCCAGGTCTTATCAGGAGGGAGCTGCATCTTGCTGCCTCCTCACTGCACGGTGCAGACACCTCCGGCCAGGTCTTATCAGGAGGTAGCTGCATCTTGCTGCCTCCTCACTGCCCTGTGCAGACCCCTCTGGCCAGGTCTTATCAGGAGGGAGCTGCATCTTGCTGCCTCCTCACTGCACGGTGCAGACACCTCCGGCCAGGTCTTATCAGGAGGGAGCTGCATCTTGCTGCCTCCTCACTGCACGGTGCAGACACCTCCGGCCAGGTCTTATCAGGAGGTAGCTGCATCTTGCTGCCTCCTCACTGCCCTGTGCAGACCCTCTGGCCAGGTCTTATCAGGAGGGAGCTGCATCTTGCTGCCTCCTCACTGCACGGTGCAGACACCTCCGGCCAGGTCTTATCAGGAGGAGCTGCATCCTGCCACCTCCTCACTGCACGGTGCAGACACCTCCGGCCAGGTCTTATCAGGAGGGAGCTGCATCTTGCTGCCTCCTCACTGCACGGTGCAGACCCCTCCGGCCAGGTCTTATCAGGAATGAGCCACATCCTGCTGCCTCCTCACTGCCCTGTTCAGACCCCTCCGGCCAGGTCTTATCAGGAGTGAGCCGCTTCTTGACTTCTCACTGCACGGTGCAGACCCCTCCGGCCAGGTCTTATCAGGAGTGAGCCGCTTCTTGACACCTCACTGCACGGTGCAGACCCCTCCGGCCAGGTCTTATCAGGAGTGAGCCGCTTCTTGACACCTCACTGCACGGTGCAGACCCCTCCGGCCAGGTTTTATCAGGAGTGAGCCGCTTCTTGACACCTCACTGCACGGTGCAGACCCCTCCGGCCAGGTCTTATCAGGAGTGAGCCGCTTCTTGACACCTCACTGCACGGTGCAGACCCCTCCGGCCAGGTCTTATCAGGAGTGAGCCGCTTCTTGACACCTCACTGCACGGTGCAGACCCCTCCGGCCAGGTCTTATCAGGAGTGAGCCGCTTCTTGACACCTCACTGCACGGTGCAGACCCCTCCGGCCAGGTCTTATCAGGAGTGAGCCGCTTCTTGACACCTCACTGCACGGTGCAGACCCCTCCGGCCAGGTCTTATCAGGAGTGAGCCGCTTCTTGACACCTCACTGCACGGTGCAGACCCCTCCGGCCAGGTCTTATCAGGAATGAGCCACATCCTGCTGCCTCTCACTGCACGGTGCAACCCCTCCGGCCAGGTCTTATCAGGAGTGAGCCACATCCTGCTGCCTCCTCACTGCACGGTGCAGACCCCTCCGGCCAGGTCTTATCAGGAACAAGCCACATCCTGCTGCCTCCTCACTGCACGGTGCAGACCCCTCCGGCCAGGTCTTATCAGGAGTGAGCCGCTTCTTGACACCTCACTGCACGGTGCAGACCCCTCCGGCCAGGTCTTATCAGGAATGAGCCACATCCTGCTGCCTCCTCACTGCACGGTGCAGACCCCTCCGGCCAGAACCAGCAGAAGTTTGAGCTGTGTCCAGTCATGCTCCTCTCTGGACGGAAGAAGCAGCGCAGTGTCTCCTGAGTTCTCCAGCAGACACGGTCATACAGTGGGCAATGTGGGCATGTCTGCTGAATAATTATCGTACAATTGTCGGATTGTCCCATTCCTACAGAGCTGCAGGCCGGGCTAAAGCATCATCAGAAAGCAAAAATACGGACATTTCTCACATATCAGAGAGAACCTGATGTGGGCAAATGTCAAAGTAGACAATGCACTCGTTTCAGAATCCTCTACAGACCTTAGGGTTCCTGTTGCTGCAAAGGGCAGAGACGAAGATATTTGGCTTTCCGTGTATGATATAATCAATGCCAATTATTGGGCATCCGTTAGCACAGAGAGAGCACCTGTCTGCTTGAACTAAGTCCCAAGGACACGTAGATAAATGGTGTACTCGACAAGATATTTCCACTAGAGTGTCCAGCAGAAGTTGGGGCTTTCAACCTCTGCCATACATGGTTAGGTATTCCATTATGGCACTCCCGGTCAGGTGGTTTCTCGGAGTCGTGGGAGCAGAGGTCGTTGGCCACCATAGTAGCTGGATGATGAGCCCGGCGCCAGAGCCCAGACAGGTGAGTAATAGGTGGAGACATTTCGTGTCTCTGAGTGGTATGGCGGTTGCTGTGCGGCTCATGATTGGCCACTGTACAGAGTTTCTGGTAAGACATAAATTGGTAGTTGTGAGGATCATTGACCAGTTTGTAGAGACTTCATTCACTTTGCCCACATAGCTGTCTGCAGTCGCCTGAAGAAGATGAAGATGGAAGCCACGTCCAGGACTTTCCGTTTTGGCTATGAGGATCAAGTTGCAGGACAGAGTAGAGAATACAGCTAATCATTAACTGTGAATCTGTGAAATGTCCATCTGTTTGTCCTTCTCTTTGGTGTGTTGTCCAGTGCACGTCCTCTGCCCCGGTTGTATCCTGTATATGAGAATGAGAGCGGTCAGGACAGACATTGCACTATGGCCACCCATATGGAAGATCTTTCTGCTGCTATTCACAGTACAGCTCCGTCTTGCTGAGGCATTTTGGCTTTTCGATGTCCTGTTCCCTCCCAGCATTACTCCGAAAGCAGCACTAAGCAATGACAGCTCACCTGTGGTGTTAGGTAAGAAATGCTTCCCTGGAAGAGAAGAGTGGCTGAGGTCAGATCTGGACGGATGTGTGGCGTGTCAGTGTGTGTGGCTGGTGGGCATCATTCTGGACAGGTTAACAATCTGACATGACATTTTAGCCTATCCAGTCCAGACAATAGCCAAACACAGAAATGCATGTCAGTCTACTATCTTCCTGTATTGCGGTTGACCACGTTTATACCAGTGTTACGGTTTCTTTTTTTATCATAAACTGCAGGTGCCTGATGGACCACCTATACTTATTAGAGAAGTGATTGCATCGGTCTGGGGCGTTGGCACATAAAAAGGGGTTAAAATGTTTCTCTGCCGTGTGTAAATTTGAGGAGCCATCTCTACGGCTTCTACATCAGCTTTTATGGAGACAGTCCACATCTCTGCTCTTTATATGTCTCAAAAGATCATAAATTTAGGAACAAAAAACAGAGAAAAAACGTCACATCCGTATTCCTTAAAATCGATCTTTAATGAGTATTCACGGCAAAATTTGTGATAAAAATCCTTGACAATTCACTGATGCGTTTCTGCCGCTAATCGCAGCTTGAACCGTAGTATCACAAGAAACCAACACAACCTCGTGTGGACACCATCATTGTACAATGCTGGTCTCAGGTGACGTGTCAACATTGTATTGTACCTGAGACCATCATTGTACAAAGCAATGTCCACACGTTACCTGAGACCAGCGTTGTACAA
The DNA here is from genome assembly GCA_033576555.1 of Oophaga sylvatica. NCBI lineage: Eukaryota > Metazoa > Chordata > Amphibia > Anura > Dendrobatidae > Oophaga > Oophaga sylvatica. Next base: position 91,312 of record JARQOD010001224.1, read on the forward strand.
TGATGGTGTCCACACATCACCTGAGACCAGCGTTGTACAATGATGGTGTCCACACATCACCTGAGACCAGCGTTGTACAATGATGGTGTCCACACATCACCTGAGACCAGCGTTGTACAATGATGGTGTCCACACATCACCTGAGACCAGCGTTGTACAATGATGATGTCCACAAGATACCTGAGACCAGCGTTGTACAATGATGGTGTCCACACATCACCTGAGACCAGCGTTGTACAATGATGGTGTCCACACATTACCTGAGACCAGCGTTGTACAATGATAATGTCCACACATCACCTGAGACCAGCGTTGTACAATGATGATGTCCACACATCACCTGAGACCAGCGTTGTACAATGATGGTGTCCACACATCACCTGAGACCAGCGTTGTACAATGATGGTGTCCACACATTACCTGAGACCAGCGTTGTACAATGATAATGTCCACACATCACCTGAGACCAGCGTTGTACAATGATGGTGTCCACACATCACCTGAGACCAGCGTTGTACAATGATGGTGTCCACACATTACCTGAGACCAGCGTTGTACAATGATAATGTCCACACATCACCTGAGACCAGCGTTGTACAATGATGATGTCCACACATCACCTGAGACCAGCGTTGTACAATGATAATGTCACCTGAGACAAATGTCATTTGTCACCTGAGACCAGCACTGTATAATGATGGTGTCCACACTTCACCTGAGACCAGTACTGTACATAGATGATGTCCACACATCACCTGAGACCAGCACTGTATAATGATGGTGTCCACATGTCACCTGAGACCAGTACTATACATTGATGGTGTCCACACATCACCTGAGACCAGCGTTGTACAATGATGGTGTCCACACATCACCTGAGACCAGCGTTGTACAATGATGGTGTCCACACATCACCTGGGACCAGCGTTGTACAATGATGGTGTCCACACATCACCTGGGACCAGCGTTGTACAATGATGGTGTCCACCCATCACCTGGGACCAGCGTTGTACAATGATGGTGTCCACACATAACCTGAGACCAGCGTTGTACAATGATGGTGTCCACATATAACCTGAGACCAGCATTGTACAGTGATGGTGTCCACACATAACCTGAGACCAGCATTGTACAATGATGATGTCCATTTGTCACCTGAGACCAGTACTGTACATTGATGGTGTCCACACATCACCTGAGACCAGCACTGCATAATGATGGTGTCTGTTATGATTTGGTAGCTGAGGAGAGCAGGCAAAAATGGCAATACACCAGAGAGGTTGGAATCTACTGGATTGCAGTACCCTGACTAACCACCACAACTAAAGGCAGCCGTGGAGCGTTCCTACGTTGGTCCTAGACGCCTCGTCACAGCCTGAGAGGTTAACTACACCTAAAGATAGAAAGAGGAAAGCTATCTGCCCCGGAGCAGATCCCAAAGAACATAGGAAGCCCCCAAACATGTAATGGCGGTTAGACAAGAGGAAATACAGACACAGACAGAAAATAGTATGAGCAAACGTTGGGGCCCAATCTGCCTAGACAGAAAAGGATAGGAAGGACACTTACTGCAATCTAAAAAACCCTAAAAAATAACAACTCTACTAATTGCAAAAACACCTGAGATCACACGACCTCCACCACCTAAATTAGTTCTCTGGTGTAATAAAACTAAGCCGCAGACACTGAAAAAACTGGAAAAGGCAAATGAACAAATAACAGTGGCTCCAGAGGAACTGAGAGGAGCCCAAGGGGGGGGTAACCTGGCTAACCTCACAGAAATGCAGAGAAATATGCAAATGGTAAGCACAAAAAACAGAAAATATCTAATCTGAGAGCAGGAGAAGAGGCAAGACTCAGCAAGCTTCCAAGTGAACCAGGAACCACAGTTGAGACAAGAACAATTGATCACCGGCAACCATGATGGAGGGAACCTCCCTTATATCCAGCCAGTCTGTGATTCCTGATTGCCAATTCTCATTGAATGGTTCAGTACTGTTTGTAACCACCAGAGGGAGCTTCCGCTCAGAATTCATTTCTAAAACATTCACAACAGGTGTCCACACGTCACCTGAGACCAGCACTGTATAATGATGGTGTCCACACGTCACAGGAGACCAGCACTGTACAATGATGGTGTCCACACGTCACCTGAGACCAGTACTGTACATTGATGGTGTCCACACATCACGTGAGACCAGCACTGTACAATGATGGTGTCCACACGTCACCTGAGACCAGCGTTGTACAATGATGGTGTCCACATATAACCTGAGACCAGTACTGTACACTGATGGTGTCCACACGTCACCTGAGACCAGTACTGTACATAGATGATGTCCACACATTACCTGAGACCAGAACTGTACAATGATGGTGTCCACACGTCACCTGAGACCAGCGTTGTACAATGATGGTGTCCACATATAACCTGAGACCAGCACTGTACAATGATGGTGTCCACACATCACCTGAGACCAGCACTGCATAATGATGGTGTCCACACATCACCTGAGACCAGCACTGCATAATGATGGTGTCCACACATCACCTGAGACCAGCACTGTATAATGGTGGTGTCCACACGTCAACTGAGACCAGTACTGTACATAGATGATGTCCACACGACACCTGAGACCAGCACTGTATAATGGTAGTGTCCACACGTCACAGGAGACCAACACTGTATAATGATGATGTCCACACATCACCTGATAACAGCACTGTATAATGGTGGTGTCCACACATCACCTGAGACCAGCACTGCACAATAATGGTGTCCACACATCACCTGAGACTAGCACTGCATAATGATGGTGTCCACACATCACCTGAGACCAGCACTACATAATGATGGTGTCCACACATCACCTGAGACCAGCACTGTATAATGGTGGTGTCCACACGTCACAGGAGACCAGCACTGTATAATGGTGGTGTCCACACATCACCTGAGACCAGACCAGCACTACATAATGATGGTGTCCACACATCACCTGAGACCAGCACTGTATAATGGTGGTGTCCACACATCACCTGAGACCAGCACTGCATAATGATGGTGTCCACACGACACCTGAGACCAGCACTGTATAATGGTAGTGTCCACACGTCACAGGAGACCAACACTGTACATAGATGATGTCCACACGACACCTGAGACCAGCACTGTATAATGGTAGTGTCCACACGTCACAGGAGACCAACACTGTATAATGATGATGTCCACACATCACCTGAGAACAGCACTGTATAATGGTGGTGTCCACACATCACCTGAGACCAGCACTGCACAATAATGGTGTCCACACATCACCTGAGACCAGCACTGCATAATGATGGTGTCCACACATCACCTGAGACCAGCACTGCATAATGATGGTGTCCACACATCACCTGAGACCAGCACTGTATAATGGTGGTGTCCACACGTCACAGGAGACCAGCACTGTATAATGGTGGTGTCCACACATCACCTGAGACCAGACCAGCACTACATAATGATGGTGTCCAAACATCACCTGAGACCAGCACTGTATAATGGTGGTGTCCACACATCACCTGAGACCAGCACTGCATAATGATGGTGTCCACACATCATCTGAGACCAGCACTGTATAATGGTGGTGTCCACACGTCAACTGAGACCAGTACTGTACATAGATGATGTCCACACATCACCTGAGACCAGCACTGCATAATGATGGTGTCCACACATCACCTGAGACCAGCACTGTATAATGGTGGTGTCCACACATCACCTGAGACCAGCAATGCATAATGATGGTGTCCACACATCACCTGAGACCAGCACTGTATAATGGTGGTGTCCACACATCACCTGAGACCAGCACTGTATAATGGTGGTGTCCACACAACACCTAAGACCAGCATTGCATAATGATGGTGTCCACACATCACCTGAGACCAGCACTGTATAATGGTGGTGTCCACACATCACCTGAGACCAGCATTGCATAATTATGGTGTCCACACATCACCTGAGACCAGCACTGCATAATGATGGTGTCCACACATCACCTGAGACCAGCACTGTATAATGGTGGTGTCCACACGTCACCTGAGACCTGTACTGTACATAGATGATGTCCACATGTCACCTGAGACCAGCTGTCACGCTGTCTAATGATATGAATACAATGTCAGTAAACTATTTATACAGGAACCACACTCTATACAACATATAGTTTAGCAACATCAGAATGTAAGTATAAAATAGATTTACCTGACACAATCTCTGCAGAACTTAGGGTTAATCTTGAGGACTTGATGTGCAGAAACGATATAGTTGAACTCAGGGTTAATCTTGAGGACTTGATGTGCAGAAACGATATAGTTGAACTCAGGGTTAATCTTGAGGACTTGATGAGCTGTAACAGGAAAGAGGAGGACCGGGGTCTAACCTGACCCTACACTGGGGTCCTAACTAATCCCTTACCTTGGAGGTACTGATTATGGTTCAGAGGTCCAAGTCTCCAGCCTAACCCTGTCTCCTGTCAGACCCTGAACCCTGTAATCAGTCCTAAGAAGGATCCTGATTACCACCAAATGGATATGGGCTGATCTCAGCTAAATACACAGATTAGACATATAAGACAGACAGGATAACACTCGCTTGCATACACACTCAAACACCGAAGGAACATAAATGGTCTGGGAATTAAACTCTAACCAAGTTGAGCTTAGAACAACTAAGGAGCTCACAACTAAAGTCTATACAGATACATTCCTATCTGTGGTCTGCATGAAGGATTTCACTGGCAACTCCCAAAGCAGACAACCAGGAATTTAAAGGAAACCAATCAACAAATAATCAATTGCAGCCGGGAGAAACTGCACCCAGTCCCAGCACCGAGCACAGACAGAATTAACTCCCTAGCTGCCAAACACAAAGAAACAGCAACTCAGCTGTGAGAAGTCAAAATGTGCAACCGCGACGATCTTCGTGGCAATGCACACATGACAGTACCCCCCCTTCTACGAGGGGCCTCCGGACCCTCAGGGCCAGGCCTGCCCGGGTGAGTTCTGTGGAAGGTCCGAACCAAACGATCTGCGTTAACATCAGACGCAGGGACCCACGTCCTCTCCTCCGGACCATGCCCCTTCCAATGCACCAAGTACTGAAGGGACCGGCGATTCAGACGTGAGTCAATGATCTTTGATACTTGAAATTCCAAGTTACCATTGACCAACACAGGAGGAGGAGGTAGAGGTGACGGTATGACTGGTGCCACATACCTTTTAAGTAATGACTTGTGGAACACATTATGAATTTTAAACGTAGAAGGGAGTTCCAGACGAAATGCCACAGGATTAATTATGGAACTGATCCTGTACGGCCCTATGAATCTGGGACCCAGTTTCCAGGAGGGCACTTTAAGTTTTATATTCCTGTAGACAACCATACCAGATCGTTCACATTCAGATCTGGACCAGAAACTCTCCTCCTATCAGCCATACGTTTGTAACGGTTCCCCATATTACTCAAATTATTCAATACACCTCGCCACACAGAAGCAAGTGACGACGAGAAACGCTCCTCCTCAGGAACCCCAGAAGGACCCCCCCCCATTGAAAGTACAAAACTGGGGATGAAAACCATATGCCCCAAAAAATGGGGACTTACCAGTGGACTCGCTCCGCCTGTTGTTAAGAGCGAACTCTGCCAGAGGCAAGAAAGAAGACCAGTCCTCCTGGTTCTCCGATACAAAACACCGGAGATATGTCTCTAAACTCTGATTCAGACGCTCTGTCTGACCATTGGTCTGTGGATGAAAAGCCGAGGAAAACGACAATTGCATCCCCCGACGTAAACAAAATGCCCTCCAAAATTTGGACACAAACTGAGACCCCCTATCTGACACCACATCAGAAGGCAACCCATGAAGTCTCACGATCTCCCTAATGAACACCTGCGCCAGAGTTTTAGCATTAGGGAGTGCCGGAAGAGCAACGAAATGTGCCATCTTACTGAACCTGTCAACAACCACCAGTATGACAGTATTCCCAGACGACGGAGGAAGGTCCGTAATGAAGTCCATAGATAAATGAGTCCATGGACGCTCCGGAAGTTTCAAGGGTAAAAGGGTCCCAGACGGACGGGTATGAGGAGTTTTAGAGCGAGCACAAACCCCACAGGACGCGACAAAAGTTATAACATCTTTATTAGCGTTAGGCCACCAAAATCGGCGGGAAAGGAGATCTAAAGTAGCCTTACTCCCTGGATGTCCTGCTAGAGCAGAATTATGATGTGCCTCAATAACCTTTTGTCTTAACTGATTCGGGACAAACAGTCTCCCTGGAGGTCCTGCAGGGGCGTCCCCCTGAGCCTCTAACACCTCCTCCTCAAGCTCAGAACATACAGCCGACACTACCACCCCCTCCTGAAGGATAGGAATAGGGTCGTCCGTCTTCCCTGCCCCTGGGAAACTGCGAGACAAGGCATCAGCCTTTACATTCTTAGACCCCGGACGATAAGTGACGACAAAATTAAACCTGGTAAAAAACAACGACCATCGAGCTTGTCTGGAATTCAGACGCTTAGCGGATTCTAAATACAACAGGTTCTTGTGATCAGTAATAACGGTGACCGGGTGGACTGCCCCCTCCAAAAAGTGACGCCATTCTTCAAAAGCCAACTTAATGGCCAAAAGTTCCCTATTGCCGATATCATAATTCCTTTCGGCGGACAATTTCTTAGAAAAGAAAGCGCACGGATGCCATTTACCAGGGGACGGACCCTGGGACAATATTGCACCCACCCCTACGTCAGACGCGTCCACCTCCACAACGAACGGCTGTGATGCATCTGGTTGGATGAGAACGGGTGCCGAAGCAAAACATCTTTTTAAAGAGGAAAAGGCTTGGCAAGCTTTGTCCGACCACTTAGAAAAATCCGTCCCTTTTCTCGTCATGTCAGTGAGAGGTTTGACGACAGACGAGAAATTACAAATAAATTTCCGGTAGTAATTAGCAAACCCCAAAAAACGCTGCAGAGCCTTAAGATCCCTGGCTGATCCCATTCAAGCACTGCTCTCACCTTTTCAGGGTCTATCCGGAAACCGGGGGCTGACACCAAAAAACCCAAAAACTGAAGTTCCTGTACGGCAAATACACACTTCTCCAGTTTGGCGTATAGTTTATTGTCTCGCAAGATCTGCAACACCTGTCTCACATGCTCCTGGTGAGACACAAGATCTGGCGAGTAAATTAAAATGTCATCCAAATATACGACCACAAACACCCCCACAAGGTGACGAAAAATGTCATTAACAAAATGTTGGAATACTGCTGGAGCAGTAGTCAGACCAAAAGGCATGACCAGGTTTTCATAATGTCCCTCCGGCGTGTTAAACGCCGTTATCCACTCATCCCCCTCCTTCATCCTAATCAGATTATACGCCCCCCTGAGATCCAATTTAGAGAACCATTTGGCGCCAACAATTTGATTGAAGAGATCAGGAATAAGAGGGAGTGGATACGGATCTCGAACAGTAATCCGATTAAGTTCGCGGAAATCCAAGCAAGGGCGTAGGCCTCCATCTTTTTTCTTCACAAAGAAGAACCCCGCGGCCACAGGGGAAGATGAAGGTCTAATATGCCCTTTGGCCAGACTTTCAGAAATATAATCTTTCATAGCCTGTCTTTCAGGACCAGAAAGATTATACAACCTAGCTTTAGGCAACTTAGCATCAGGAAGTAGATTAATAGAGCAGTCATACACGCGATGAGGAGGCAACTCCGACACCCCTCCTCAGAGAAAACATCCCCAAAGTCCTCCAAAAAAGGAGGCAATGTACTAGGCACGACCGCACTGATGACTGTGTTCATGCAGTTGCTTTTGCAAAACTCACCCCATTGGCTTATCTCTCTGGACTGCCAATTAATCACAGGGTTATGTTTAACCAGCCAAGGAAGTCCCAACACAATGGGAGTAGGTAGACCCTCCAACACATAACAAGATAATTGTTCCCTATGTATTGCCCCTACCCGAAGGTCAATGTTATGAACCTCATGAACAAAGCTACCTTGGCCGAGAGGCCTGGCGTCAATGGAGAATATAGGGATCGGTTTGACCAATACACTCAGAGGCATACCTTGAGCCTGAGCAAACTGAGCGTCAACCAGATTAGCCCCGGACCCACTATCAAGAAGAACAGACAATCTCTCCACTCTCGTACCAACCACCACCTCCACTGGTACAAGGAACTGAGAAGAACTGGCGGATGAAATACATACTCCCAGGTTGTCGTCCACCACACAACCTGGGATTAGCAGTTTTCCGGCGACTTTTTACTTAACAAGACACGGGATGGACATTCTCCAACAAAATGTCCCTCTTTCCCGCAGAAAAAACACCTTCTAGTCCTGCGGCGTGCCGCCAATCCTCTACTACGAAAAGATGTCCCTCCCAACTGCATAGGCTCATCCGAACAGACAAGGGGAACCTCAACATAAGGGACTTTAGTAGTAGGTGGAGAAACAACAGGGAGTGGAGTTACCTCACCCCTCTCCCGAAGTCGTCTATCAGTACGGATAGCTAAGGCCATAGCAGCCTCCAGAGAAGGAGGAGACTCATACTGAGCCAAAACGTCTTTTAATTTGTCAGAAAGCCCATGACAAAACTGGCTCCTAAGAGCTGGGTCATTCCACTGAGTATCCGTGGCCCATCTACGAAACTCAGAAGCAAATTCCTCTGCCGGACGATCTCCCTGCTGTAACTTACGTAATTTGGTCTCAGCAAGAGAGACCCGATCTGGGTCATCATATACCAATCCCAGAGCAGTAAAAAATTGATCTACAGACTGTAGAGCCGGGGATCCCGGAGGAAGGGAAAATGCCCAGGATTGAGGGTCCCCTTGAAGAAGTGAGATAACAATTCCCACTCTCTGCTCATCACTCCCTGATGATCGCGGCCGAAGCCGAAAATAGAATTTACATGCCTCCCGGAAGGTGAAAAATTTGTCTCGCCCACCAGTGAACCTGTCCGGGAGAGCTACTTTAGGTTCAACTCTGGTTTGCTCCAGGGGAGACAAAACTTTGGACTTAATGTCCGTCAGCTCCATGGATAATCCCTGCAACTGCAGAGCCAGCTGAGCTACTGGATCCATGGTAACTAGAGATAATTTTTTATGGCCAGTGAAAATGTCACGCTGTCTAATGATATGAATACAATGTCAGTAAACTATTTATACAGGAACCACACTCTATACAACAACTAGTATAACAACATCAGAATGTAAGTATAAAATAGATTTACCTGACACAATATCTGCAGAACTTAGGGTTAATCTTGAGGACTTGATGTGCAGAAACGATATAGTTGAACTCAGGGTTAATCTTGAGGACTTGATGAGCTGTAACAGGAAAGAGGAGGACCGGGGTCTAACCTGACCCTACACTGGGGTCCTAACTAATCCCTTACCTTGGAGGTACTGATAATGGTTCAGAGGTCCAAGTCTCCAGCCTAACCCTGTCTCCTGTCAGACCCTGAACCCTGTAATCAGTCGTAAGAAGGATCCTGATTACCACCAAAGGGATATGGGCTGATCTCAGCTAAATACACAGATTAGACATATAAGACAGACAGGATAGCACTCTCTTGCATACACACTCAAACACCAAAGGAACATAAATGGTCTGGGAAATAAACTCTAACCAAGTTGAGCTTAGAACAACTAAGGAGCTCACAACTAAAGTCTATACAGATTCATTCCTATCTGTGGTCTGCATGAAGGTTTCACTGGCAACTCCCAAAGCAGACAACCAGGAATTTAAAGGAAACCAATCAACAAATAATCAATTGCAGCGGGAGAAACTGCACCCAGTCCCAGCACCGAGCACAGACAGAATTAACTCCCTAGCTGCCAAACACAAAGAAACAGCAACTCAGCTGTGAGAAGTCAAAATGTGCAACCGCGACGATCTTCGTGGCAATGCACACATGACACCAGCACTGCATAATGATAGTGTCCACACATCACCTGAGACCAGCACTGCATAATGATGGTGTCCACACATCACCTGAGACCAGCACTGTATAATGATGATGTCCACACATCACCTGAGACCAGCACTGCATAATGATAGTGTCCACACATCACCTGAGACCAGCACTGCATAATGATGGTGTCCACACATCACCTGAGACCAGCACTGTATAATGATGATGTCCACACATCACCTGAGACCAGCACTGTACAATGATGGTGTCCACACATCACCTGAGACCAGCACTGCATAATGATGATGTCCACACATCACCTGAGACCAGCACTGTATAATGATGATGTCCACACATCACCTGAGACCAGCACTGCATAATGATGGTGTCCACACATCACCTGAGACCAGCACTGTATAATGGTGGTGTCCACACATCACCTGAGACCAGCACTGCATAATGATAGTGTCCACACATCACCTGAGACCAGCACTGCATAATGATGGTGTCCACACATCACCTGAGACCAGCACTGTATAATGATGATGTCCACACATCACCTGAGACCAGCACTGTACAATGATGGTGTCCACACATCACCTGAGACCAGCACTGCATAATGATGGTGTCCACACATCACCTGAGACCAGCACTGCATAATGATGATGTCCACACATCACTTGAGACCAGCACTGTACAATGATGGTGTCCACACGTCAACTGAGACTAGCACTGTATAATGATGGTGTCCACACATCACCTGAGTATCATGTGTGCATTGCCACGAAGATCGTCGCGGTTGCACATTTTGACTTCTCACAGCTGAGCTGCTGTTTCTTTGTGTTTGGCAGCTAGGGAGTTAATTCTGTCTGTGCTCGGTGCTGGGACTGGGTGCAGTTTCTCCCAGCTGCAATTGATTATTTGTTGATTGGTCTCCTTTAAATTTCTGGTTGTCTGCTTGGGGAGTTGCCAGTGAAACCTTCATGCAGACCACAGATAGGAATGAATCTGTATAGACTTTAGTTTTGAGCTCCTTAGTTGTTCTAAGCTCAACTTGGTTAGAGTTTATTTCCCAGACCATTTATGTTCCTTTGGTGTTTGAGTGTGTATGCAAGCGAGTGTTATCCTGTCTGTCTTATATGTCTAATCTGTGTATTTAGCTGAGATCAGCCCATATCCCTTTGGTGGTAGTCAGGATCCTTCTTAGGACTGATTACAGGGTTCAGGGTCTGATAGGAGACAGGGTTAGGTTGGTGACTTGGACCTCTGAACCATTATCAGTACCTCCAAGGTGAGGGATTAGTTAGGACCCCAGTTTAGGGTCAGGTTAGATCCCGGTCCACCTCTTTCCTGTTTCAGCTCATCAAGTCCTCAAGATTAACCCTGAGTTCAGCAGATATCGTGTCAGGTAAATCTATTCTATACTTACATGCTGATGTTGCTATACTAGTTGTTGTATAGAGTGTTGTTCCTGTATTAATAGTTTACTGACATTGTATACATATCATTAGACAGCGTGACATTTTCACTGGCCATAAAAATTATCTCCAGTTTACCATGGATCCAGTAGCCCAGCTGGCTCTGCAGTTGCAGGGATTATCCATGGAGCTGACGGACATTAAGTCCAAAGTTTTGTCTCCCCTGGAGCAAACCAGAGTTGAACCTAAGGTTGCTCTCCCGGACAGGTTCACTGGTGGGCGAGACAAATTTTTCACCTTCCGGGAGGCATGTAAATTGTATTTTCGGCTTCGGCCTCGATCATCAGGGAGTGAGGAGCAGAGAGTGGGAATTGTTATCTCACTTCTGCAAGGGGACCCTCAATCCTGGGCATTTTCCCTTCCTCCGGGATCCCGGCTCTACTGTCTGTAGATCAATTTTTTACTGCCTTGGGATTGGTATATGATGACCCAGATCGGGTCTCTCTTGCTGAGACAAAATTACGTAAGATACAGCAGGGAGATTGTCCGGCAGAGGAATTTGCTTCTGAGTTTCGTAGATGGGCCACGGATACTCAGTGGAATGACCCAGCTCTTAGGAGCCAGTTTTGTCATGGGCTTTCTGATAAATTAAAAGACGTTTTGGCTCAGTATGAGTCTCCTCCTTCTCTGGAGGCTGCTATGGCCTTAGCTATCCGTACTGATAGACGGCTTCGGGAGAGGGGTGAGGTAACCCCACTCCCTGTTGTTTCTCCACCTACCACTAAAGTCCCTTATGTTGAGGTTCCCCTTGTCTGTTCGGATGAGCCTATGCGGTTGGGAGGGACATCATTTCGTAGGAGGGGATTGGCGGTACGCCGCAGGACTAGAAGATTTTTTTCTGCGGGAAAGAGGGACATTTTGTTGGAGAATGTCCATCCCGTGCCTTGTTGAGCCAAAAGTCGCCGGAAAACTGTTAATCCCAGGTTGTGTGGTGGACGACAACCTGGGAGTATGTATTTCATCCGCCAGTTCTTCTCAGTTCCTTGTACCAGTGGAGGTGGTAGTTGGTACGAGAGTGGAGAGATTGTCTGTTCTTCTGGATAGTGGTTCTGGGGCTAATCTGGTTGACGCTCAGTTTGCTCAGGCTCAAGGTATGCATCTGAGAGTATTGGTCAAACCGATCCCTATTTTCTCCATTGACGCCAGGCCTCTCGGCCAAGGTAGCTTTGTTCATGAAGTTCATAACATTGACCTTCGGGTAGGGGCAATACATAGGGAACAATTATCTTGTTATGTGTTGGAGGGTCTACCTACTCCCATTGTGTGGGACTTCCTTGGTTGGTTAAACATAACCCTGTGATTAATTGGCAGTCCAGAGAAATAAGCCAATGGGGTGAGTTTTGCAAAAGCAACTGCATGAACACAGTCATCAGTGCGGTCGTGCCTAGTACATTGCCTCCTTTTTTGGAGGATTTTGGGGATGTTTTCTCTGAGGATGGGTGTCAGGAGTTGCCTCCTCATCGCGTGTATGACTGCTCTATTAATCTCCTTCCTGATGCTAAGTTGCCTAAAGCTAGGTTGTATAATCTTTCTGGTCCTGAGAGGCAGGCTATGAAAGATTATATTTCTGAAAGTCTGGCCAAAGGGCATATTAGACCTTCATCTTCCCCAGTAGCCGCGGGGTTCTTGTTTGTGAAGAAGAAAGATGGAGGCCTACGCCCTTGCTTGGATTTCCGCGAACTTAATCGGATTACTGTTCGAGATCCGTATCCACTCCCTCTTATTCCTGATCTCTTCATCAAATTGTTGGCGCCAAATGGTTTTCTAAATTGGATCTCAGGGGGGCGTATAATCTGATTAGGATAAAAGAGGGGATGAGTGGAAAACGGCGTTTAACACGCCGGAGGGACATTATGAGAACCTAGTCATGCCTTTTGGTCTGACTACTGCACCAGCAGTATTCCAACATTTTGTTAATGACATTTTTCGTCACCTTGTGGGGCTGTTTGTGGTTGTATATTTGGACGACATTTTAATTTACTCGCCAGATCTTGTGTCTCATCAGGAGCATGTGAGACAGGTGTTGCAGATCTGCGAGACAATAAATTATACGCCAAACTGGAGAAGTGTGTATTTGCCGTACAGGAACTTCAGTTTTTGGGTTTTTTGGTGTCAGCCTCCGGTTTCCGTATGGACCCTGAAAA
>JARQOD010001225.1:0-12500 GCA_033576555.1 Oophaga sylvatica
GTCTGCCGCACCTCATGCGTCTCCCGCGCCTCATGCGTTCCCGCCCTCATGCATCTCCCACGCCTCATGCGTCTGCCGCGCCTCATGTGTCTCCCGCGCCTCATGCGTCTGCCGCCCTCGTCGTCTCCGCGCCTCATGCGTCTCCGCGCCTCATGCTCTCCCGCCTCATGCGTCTCCGCTCATGCGTCTCCCCGCCTCATGCGTCTCTGCGCCGCCTCATGCGTCTCCCACCCTCATGCGTCTCCCACGCCTCATGCGTCTCCCGCCTCATGCGTCTCTGCCCACGCCTCATGCGTCTCATGCGTCTCCCACGCCTCATGCGTCTCCCACGCCTCATGCGTCTCCCACGCCTCATGCGTCTGCCGCGCCTCATGCGTCTCCACGCCTCTGCGTCTCATGCGTCTCCCACGCCTCATGCGTCTCCCACGCCTCATGCGTCTCCCGCGCCTCATGCGTCTGCCGCGCCTCATGCGTCTCTCCGCGCCTCATGCGTCTCCCGCCTCATGCGTCTCCCGCGCCTCATGCGTCTGCCGCGCCTCATGCGTCTGCCCGCCTCATGCGTCTCGCCGCGCCTCATGCGTCTCCCGCGCCTCATGCGTCTCCCACGCCTCGTGCGTCTGCCGCGCCTCATGCGTCTCCCGCGCCTCATGCGTCTCCCGCGCCTCATGCGTCTCCCACGCCTCATGCATCTGCCGCGCCTCATGTGTCTCCCACGCCTCATGCGTCTGCCGCGCCTCATGCGTCTCCCACGCCTCATGCGTCTGCCGCGCCTCATGCGTCTCCCGCGCCTCATGCGTCTCCCCGCCTCATGCGTCTCCCACGCCTCATGCGTCTCCCGCGCCTCATGCATCTGCCGCGCCTCATGCGTCTCCCACGCCTCATGCGTCTGCCGCGCCTCATGTGTCTCCCCGCCTCATGCGTCTGCCGCCCTCGGTCTCCGCCTCATGCGTCTCCCGCGCCTCATGCGTCTCCCACGCCTCATGCGTCTCCCGCCTCATGCGTTCCCGCCTCATGCATCTGCCGCGCCTCATGCGTCTCCCACGCCTCATGCGTCTGCCGCGCCTCATGCGTCTCCCCGCCTCATGCGTCTGCCGCACCTCATGTCTCCCGCGCCTCATGCGTCTCCCACGCCTCATGCGTCTCCCACGCCTCATGCGTCTGCCGCGCCTCATGCGTCTCCCGCGCCTCATGCGTCTCCCACGCCTCATGCGTCTGCCGCGCCTCATGTGTCTCCCGCGCCTCATGCGTCTGCCGCACCTCGTGTCTCCCGCGCCTCCCGTAGCTCGGCAGACAGAGAAGCCGACCACAGAACACAAGCTCAAGAGATCCAATCCAGGAGCATGGCATAGGCGATGTCCCTACTCCCGGGGACATTCCAACCACACATGGCTGCCTTGTGCACTTATGTTGAGCGAGGCTGGAAATACGCCATCACACATCATAGGGTTAGGGTAAAACATCATACCGTTCAAAGGGTCCACCAGGAAATCTTGGAGGAGCTTCTGCTTGTTGTCAATCTCTTGCTCTGACTGATTTCCTGGGGTTCATGTGGAGTCACATCACTGGGCGGAACATTCTCCATCATCCGATCCTTGTACCTCCTGAAGAAACCGCACTAATGAATGAAAAAAGAAAAATACATCATAAACCGCACCCCGGTATAATAAATTATACACCGCATCCCCATATAATACATCACACACCCCACCCTCACCGTATAATATATCACACACCATTCCCACCCGGAGGAATAGACTGCTATCTATACGTTGACTTTTGAATTTATGCCTTTGTTCTCCAGTTGGCCAAGAAGACCCACACTCTGTGATCATTGATCATTTTGAATGGCTGATGTTTGCCTCTTATCTCAGCTCCAACAATTATTGACTGCTATCTTTGTAAGACAATGATGCAGGGTCATTGAACAATGGGTGTTTGGTTAATATGTTGAATGGCCATTGTGTGGGTCCTGCGGCTTGTTGACTAAACAGAGGAATAAAAACTATACAAACTGAATAAACAGTCAAACAATGTGAGTTAATCTCATCACATCTTCCTTTTGACCTCTGGATGCTGCATGAATGACAAAAGTTGTGAGCTACATAAAGGGGATATGCTTCTGACAAAATACATCCAGACAGTCAAGACATCCATAGATTCAGAGAACCAGAGATTCTGTACAAAAGCACAGCCAGGAACACTGGCCAGGACATCATTCTACAGGATGCCAGCTTAAGGAACCACGGCCCCAGCTGGAAGAATACAGATCTGCTCCAATGACCATCGCTGAACCATGGACACGTTTTTAGTAGACAAGATCTGGACACACCGGTCACCTAAGCTCCATGGATACAATTGGGAAAGCCAGGAATGGGACCCACCGGTCACCCGGCTCTATGGCTATGTTCAGAGAAGCCAGGATGTGACCTTCACTGGGCTGTCAGCAATACATAGCTGCATAGCAATACATGGATCCGCACGCTCCGCTCCCGAGGCCGGCGGCAGTGCCGGGTAGTGACATGCGAGACTCGGCCGTATTCCTCACATGTGTGATCCCGGCTGAAGGGCGACACTCTGTAATGTGCACCATCTTGGGGTATTTTTCTGTGTTAGGCCTCTTTCACACATCAGTTTTTTGCAATCAGGCCCAATCCGGCGAATTGTTTAAAAGACGGATCCGGCGTAGATTGTAAAAAACTGATGTGCCGGATCCGTGTAGTAGTAGTCCTTGATTTCCAGAATCCGGATCAGTCTTTTGCCGGATTGCACTAAAGACTGATCCGGTCCCATAGAGTTGTATTGTTTCCGGCCGCCTGATGCTCCGCTTCAAGCTCTGTCAGGCGTTTCCGACAGAAAAAAAAAAACGTTACATGATGCGTCCTGTCCGGCCGCCGGAATTAAAATCTAGGACGGATCCGGAAGAAAACGGACTAAACGCAATGACATGCGGCACGATCCGGCGCTAATGCATGTCAATGACAAAAAAACGGAGCCGGCGGTTAAAAAAAACGGATCCTTTTTTTTACAAAAATGCTGGATGGCGCCTGATGGCAAAAAACTGATGTGTGAAAGAGGCCTTATCTGCCTGTGCTGTGGTTCAGTAAATTATTACCGCACTCTGTTACCCGCACCCTGTGTTGTCGGAGTAGTATTACGACTACGGTAACAGGAGAGCGGGCGTTCAGTGGTGGGATGAGCCCTGGTTCATGGGGTTTTAGGCTAGTAGACTAGAATACCTGCTGACCCCTGTGTCTCCACACCCCATATAATACATCATATAACACCCACCCCTGGAATCATACACCGCACCTCCCCCCTTTATAATACATCCGGCATCACCCAACCTTGGCCTGTAGCATCATGCACCCCACACACCCCCCACATCATGCACCAATCACTCCAGGCATGATACAATCCGCACCCCGCCTACGGCATCGGCATCATACACCGCCTACCCCCGGCCTGCAGAATCATACATCCCCCAGCATTATACATACCTCACTCGTGGCCTGCAGCTTCATACACCCCGTAACTCTGGCATCATACACACCCCACCGCCGGAATGATGCACCGAGCACCACACCCAGCCTGCGGCATAGTGGTGACACCGCATTGACTCTGAATTATCCAGACATACTTCAGTAGGCCCAGGGACAAGAGCTGGAGGTCATGTGAGAACGACTGGTGACCCGACAATTATTGATCACTGGCCGCCATTTCTGGAGCGGCTGCTGATTAGCTATTGTAGGATTGTATCCTAGTATTATTATTATTATTATTTATTATTATAGCGCCATTTATTCCATGGCGCTTTACATGTGAGGAGGGGTGTACATAATATATACAAGTCACGACTGGTCCAGGAGGAGAGAGGACCCTGCCCGCGAGGGCTCACAATCTACAAGTGTATATACTGTTATATATATATATATACAGCCACCGCCTGGTCCAGGAGGAGAGAGGACCCTGCCCGCGAGGGCTCACAATCTACAAGTGTATATACTGTATATATATATATATACAGCCACCGCCTGGTCCAGGAGGAGAGAGGACCCTGCCCGCGAGGGCTCACAATCTACAAGTGTATATACTGTATATATATACAGCCACCGCCTGGTCCAGGAGGAGAGAGGACCCTGCCCGCGAGGGCTCACAATCTACAAGTGTATATACTGTATATATATATATAACAGCCACCGCCTGGTCCAGGAGGAGAGAGGACCCTGCCCGCGAGGGCTCACAGTCTACAAGTGTATATACTGTATATATATATATATACAGCCACCGCCTGGTCCAGGAGGAGAGAGGACCCTGCCCGCGAGGGCTCACAATCTACAAGTGTATATACTGTATATATATATATATACAGCCACCGCCTGGTCCAGGAGGAGAGAGGACCCTGCCCGCGAGGACTCACAATCTACAAGTGTATATACTGTATATATATATATATATACAGCCACCGCCTGGTCCAGGAGGAGAGAGGACCCTGCCCGCGAGGGCTCACAATCTACAAGTGTATATACTGTTATATATAATATATATACAGCCACCGCCTGGTCCAGGAGGAGAGAGGACCCTGCCCGCGAGGGCTCACAATCTACAAGTGTATATACTGTATATATATATATACAGCCACCGCCTGGTCCAGGAGGAGAGAGGACCCTGCCCGCGAGGGCTCACAATCTACAAGTGTATATACTGTATATATATATATATACAGCCACCGCCTGGTCCAGGAGGAGAGAGGACCCTGCCCGCGAGGGCTCACAATCTACAAGTGTATATACTGTATATATATATACACAGTCACCGCCTGGTCCAGGAGGAGAGAGGACCCTGCCCGCGAGGGCTCACAGTCTACAAGTGTATATACTGTATATATATATATACAGCCACCGCCTGGTCCAGGAGGAGAGAGGACCCTGCCCGCGAGGGCTCACAATCTACAAGTGTATATACTGTATATATATATATATACAGCCACCGCCTGGTCCAGGAGGAGAGAGGACCCTGCCCGCGAGGGCTCACAATCCACAAGTGTATATACTGTATATATATATATATATATATATACAGCCACCGCCTGGTCCAGGAGGAGAGAGGACCCTGCCCGCGAGGGCTCACAATCTACAAGGGTATATACTGTATATATATAAAACAGCCACCGCCTGGTCCAGGAGGAGAGAGGACCCTGCCCGCGAGGGCTCACAATCCACAAGTGTATATACTGTATATATATATATATACAGCCACCGCCTGGTCCAGGAGGAGAGAGGACCCTGCCCGCGAGGACTCACAATCTACAAGTGTATATACTGTATATATATATATACAGCCACCGCCTGGTCCAGGAGGAGAGAGGACCCTGCCCGCGAGGACTCACAATCTACAAGTGTATATACTGTATATATAATATATACAGCCACCGCCTGGTCCAGGAGGAGAGAGGACCCGGCCCGCGAGGGCTCACTGTCTACAAGTGTATATACTGTATATATATATATACAGCCACCGCCTGGTCCAGGAGGAAGAGGACCCTGCCTGCGAGGGCTCACAGTCTACAAGTGTATATACTGTATATATATATACAGCCACCGCCTGGTCCAGGAGGAGAGAGGACCCTGCCCGCGAGGGCTCACAGTCTACAAGAGTATATACTGTATATATATATATATATACAGCCACCGCCTGGTCCAGGAGGAGAGAGGACCCTGCCCGCGAGGGCTCACAATCCACAAGGGTATATACTGTATATATATATATACAGCCACCGCCTGGTCCAGGAGGAGAGAGGACCCTGCCCGCGAGGGTTCACAGTCTACAAGTGTATATACTGTATATATATATATACAGCCACCGCCTGGTCCAGGAGGAGAGAGGACCCTGCCCGCGAGGGTTCACAGTCTACAAGTGTATATACTGTATATATATATATAACAGCCACCGCCTGGTCCAGGAGGAGAGAGGACCCTGCCCGCGAGGGCTCACAATCTACAAGTGTATATACTGTATATATATATACAGCCACCGCCTGGTCCAGGAGGAGAGAGGACCCTGCCCGCGAGGGCTCACAATCTACAAGTGTATATACTGTATATATATATACAGCCACCGCCTGGTCCAGGAGGAGAGAGGACCCTGCCCGCGAGGGCTCACAGTCTACAAGAGTATATACTGTATATATATATACAGTCACCGCCTGGTCCAGGAGGAGAGAGGACCCGGCCCGCGAGGGCTCACAATCTACAAGTGTATATACTGTATATATATATACAGCCACCGCCTGGTCCAGGAGGAGAGAGGACCCGGCCCGCGAGGGCTCACTGTCTACAAGTGTATATACTGTATATATATATACAGCCACCGCCTGGTCCAGGAGGAGAGAGGACCCTGCCCGCGAGGGCTCACAATCTACAAGTGTATATACTGTATATATATATATACAGCCACCGCCTGGTCCAGGAGGAGAGAGGACCCTGCCCGCGAGGGCTCACAATCTACAAGAGTATATACTGTATATATATATACAGCCACCGCCTGGTCCAGGAGGAGAGAGGACCCGGCCCGCGAGGGCTCACAATCTACAAGTGTATATACTGTATATATATATATAACAGCCACCGCCTGGTCCAGGAGGAGAGAGGACCCGGCCCGCGAGGGCTCACAATCTACAAGTGTATATACTGTATATATATATACAGCCACCGCCTGGTCCAGGAGGAGAGAGGACCCTGCCCGCGAGGGCTCACAGTCACAAGTGTATATACTGTATATATATATATACACGCCACCGCCTGGTCCAGGAGGAGAGAGGACCCTGCCCGCGAGGGCTCACAATCTACAAGTGTATATACTGTATATATATATACAGCCACCGCCTGGTCCAGGAGGAGAGAGGACCCTGCCCGCGAGGGCTCACAGTCTACAAGAGTATATACTGTATATATATATATATATACAGCCACCGCCTGGTCCAGGAGGAGAGAGGACCCTGCCCGCGAGGGCTCACAATCCACAAGGGTATATACTGTATATATATATACAGCCACCGCCTGGTCCAGGAGGAGAGAGGACCCGGCCCGCGAGGGCTCACAATCCACAAGTGTATATACTGTATATATATATATACAGTCACCGCCTGGTCCAGGAGGAGAGAGGACCCTGCCCGCGAGGGCTCACAATCTACAAGTGTATATACTGTATATATATATACAGCCACCGCCTGGTCCAGGAGGAGAGAGGACCCGGCCCGCGAGGGCTCACAATCCACAAGTGTATATACTGTATATATATATACAGCCACCGCCTGGTCCAGGAGGAGAGAGGACCCGCCCGCGAGGGCTCACAATCTACAAGTGTATATACTGTAATATATATACAGCCACCGCCTGGTCCAGGAGGAGAGAGGACCCTGCCCGCGAGGGCTCACAGTCTACAAGTGTATATACTGTATATATATATACAGCCACCGCCTGGTCCAGGAGGAGAGAGGACCCTGCCTGCGAGGGCTCACAATCCACAAGTGTATATACTGTATATATATATACAGCCACCGCCTGGTCCAGGAGGAGAGAGGACCCTGCCCGCAAGGGCTCACAATCTACAAGTGTATATACTGTATATATATATATACAGCCACCGCCTGGTCCAGGAGGAGAGAGGACCCTGCCCGCGAGGGCTCACAATCTACAAGTGTATATACTGTTATATATATATTACAGCCACCGCCTGGTCCAGGAGGAGAGAGGACCCGGCTAGCGAGGGCTCATGTCAGTATTCCGGGTTTTCTAGGTAACTTTGTCAATGATTTTGCCCTTTGTTAAAATGGAGTTTGCTGTTTTGTGTGCCCTACTTCCTGTTCGTTTGTTTAAAGCCTGGCTCAGGTGTTGGCTTCACTGCTGGAATATTCTGCTTCCGTTTCCCTGCAACCCAGCTGCTTTGTTCCTCACAGATCTTTTGTGTATTTACCAGGAAAGTGCATAACCTTATCTTCAGGTGTTTCTCAGCCACAGCAGTTTCTACCCATGGCTCTGGACATTCTCTGCATATGTAAGTTGCACAAAGTACTGTGTTATCACTAAACTGTTGACTTGGGAATTTAACCCTTGGTTCACTCCATCTGATAAGAACTGTGTTTCTGAACTGTTGCTGTTTAACCCTTTGTGCATTACCTCTGGTGAGAGCTGTTGGAACTGTTACTGGAACCTTACTGACATATGAACTTGTTGTTGGACTTCACTGAATTAAGCCACAACTGAGATTAACTTGTTCCTGGACCTCCCTGTGTTTTCTGCATACCTGGATCTGACTCTTCACACACCAGCAGTGTGTAAATCCAGCCACGTTACCTGTGCATCAGACTTACCTTGTGGTCACATTTGTGTGAGGACTCCGTCGTAAGAACTTTACCACCCTCGCTATAGAGGTTCAAAGACTTATATATCCGGATTCATATAACTGGACTTGTGTATATATATATATGGACTCATTGCATGTCATTACGGGTTGTTTGAATATTGTTTTTGGGTGTTTTGCTGTTTCACAAATACATTATTTGCATTCAAAGAAACCGTCTCTGATTGTTCATTGCCCCACGCTATCAGAATCCTCGAGTTCCTACAATAGTATTACAGGATATTCCAGCCTAAAAAAGAGGATTCTGCTGGGGCAATGACGGAGACACGGGCAGACAAATTGTTCACCATAGTTAACTCCTTGCAGCAGGAGGTGGCGGCTGCACTCAATCAGATTAGAGACTTGGAGTCTCGGGTTAACCACAATGCACAGGGGTTTGGTCAGGCTCTCCAAGATCTACGTTCTAGGTTAGGAGTCCTGGAGGCCTTACCTACTGAGCCTACCTCATCCACAGTATGCCCAAATTGCCTCCATTCCGTTTTAATGGTGACGAAGTCAATTCCGTGGGTTTGTTAATCAATGTATATTATTTTTTGATGTACATGCCTCTACTACCGGTCTGATAGATCTAAGGTTCTATGTATTATTATGTTGTTGACATCACGTGCACTGGCTTGGGCAAATCCTATGGTTGAAAGTCATGATACCCGTCTAAATAATTTGGACAATTTTCTGGCAGCCATGGCGCAAATGTTCGACGATCCCAACCGCCGTGCTACCGCTGAATCTGCCTTGCTTTCCTTACGCCAGGGGAAACGGTCAGTCATAGAATATGTTACTGAATTTAAAAGGTTAGTGGTGGACACCAGTGGGAAAACAATGCTTTATTACCAATCTTTAGAAAAGGTTTGTCAAATGCAATCAAGGATGAGCTAGCTCGTTCAGAGTCTCCACAGGAGTTTGAATTGTTTATACAGCACTGTGTACGTATTGATATCCGTTTAAACTGAACGCAGACAAGAAAAATGGGCCGCTGTAAATCGCATTACTAATTACTCTCTTCCGTCCAGGGAAACCACAGGCAAAAACCCGCGAGAGGCTGAGGAGGTGCCTATGCAGGTGGACTCACTGCAGAGACGTGAGAATAATGAACGCCGCGAACACCGTCTCCGTGAGCGCTTATGTTTCTATTGTGGTCAATCGGACCATTTCCTCATCAATTGTCCTAAATGTCCTAGGCGACCCAACAAGGTGTTGGCGGTAGTAGGGGATTATGATAACACAGACGCTGAGTCTGAAGTTTCGGAAACCAGTCTACATCTAGATGCGGTTTTTCCCCCAATACTGATGCCGACTTCCCCTAAAGATCAAGGGGAGAAATATTCACATTGTTCTCTTCCTATACAGATTCAGTGGGAGGAACAGTGGATATCAAGTTCTGCCATGATAGACTCTGGAGCAGGTGGGAATTTCATGGATTCTTCTTTTGCAAGGAACATGGTATAAAGACACAACTAAGAGCTTCACCAATCACTATGGAAACGGTGGATGGTTCCCCATTAGTTTCTGGACCAGTAGATCGGGAGACAGTGCCTCTGGAGTGTAAGATGGAACCAGACCATCAAGAAACACTTTCATTCATGTTAATATCTTCTCCTCATTTTCCTGTAATTTTAGGAATTCCCTGGTTACGGTCACAAAATCCAATCATCAATTGGGAAACCAAGGAGATAACCTTTCTCCCGAAGTGCAGTTCTACCATCAGTCCAACTGTAGCGGCTCCAGTTACCCAGAACTTGGAAGAGGTGATACAGGTACCTACTCTCCCTCTGATATATCAGGAATTCTCAGACATTTGTGATAAAAGGAAGGCAGATCAACTTCCCCCACATAGACCGTATGACTGCCCCATAGAATTGCTTCCTGGAGCAGCGATTCCTTTCGGCCATGTTTACCCGTTGGCGGCTCCGGAATTAAAATCTTTACGAGAGTATATAGATGAGAATTTAGCCAAGGGTTTATCCGACCATCTTCTTCACCAGCGGGAGCTCCAATATTCTTTGTAAAGAAGAAGGATGGTACTCTAAGACCCTGCATTGACTACCGGGAGTTAAATAAGGTAACCATTCGTAACAGGTACCCGTTGCCCCTAATTCCAGAATTGTTGGAAAGAGTTCGCCAGGCCAAAGTATTTACTAAATTAGATCTTCGTGGGGCATATAATTTACTCCGTATACGGCCCGGAGACGAATGGAAGACAGCTTTTAGATGCCGGTATGGACATTTTGAATATTTGGTGATGCCATTCGGACTCTGTAACGCTCCTGCTGCTTTTCAACATTTAGCCAACGACATTTTCAGGGATTTATTGGACCAATATGTGGTAATTTACCTTGATGCATCTTAATCTTTTCTGACTCCTTACAGGAACATCAGGAACATGTCAAGACCGTACTTAGACGTTTGAGAGATAATCATTTGTACATCAAACTCGAAAAGTGTGAGTTCCATTGTTCTGAAATTCAATTTTTAGGCTATGTTATCTCGCCTCAGGGATTGAATATGGAGTCCAGCAAGATCCAGGCAATCTTGGACTGGCCGGTACCAGGAAACATTAAGGAGGTACAACGATTCATTGGCTTTGCTAACTTTTATAGACCGTTTTATCCGAAATTTTTCAGAAATTGTCCGTCCCATCACTCTCCTCACCAAGAAGGGGAAGAAGTTTGAATGGTCTTCGCAAGCTCAGGAAGCCTTTGATCGCCTGAAGGGTTGTTTTACCACGGCTCCAATATTGATGCATCCGGATCCTGCACAGCCTTTTATCGTGGAGGTGGACGCGTCTGACTGTGCATTGGGAGCTATCCTCTCACAACGTACCGGAGACAAAGGTTTGCTGCACCCGTGTGCCTTCTTCTCTCGTAGGTTATCTTCTGCAGAACTGAACTATGATGTGGCAGATAAGGAACTTTTGGCAATTATTTCTGCCTTTAAGGAATGGAGACACCATTTGCAGGGGGCAACTCAGCAGGTAGTAGTACTCACGGATCATCGCAATTTGGAATTCCTTTTAAGTCTGCCAGGTGTCTTTCTCCTCGACAAGCTAGGTGGAGTTTGTTCTTGAACCAGTTTAATTTTATTATTTCGTACCGCCCAGGTTCACGTAATGGGAAAGCTGACGCATTATCCCGAATCCATACCGTGGATTCCGTGCCTGGGACCCCGTCGAAGACCATCTTGTCGGAGGCCAATTTCGTTGGAGTGCTCCGGAACCGGGACTTGTGGCAGGAGATCAAGCTGGCCTATGACGGTGACGTATTTCTTGCAGCTCCACCTGACAATGTGAATCTTGTCCTTCGGAATGGTGTGTGGCTTAGAGATCGATGTATTTATGTCCCAGAGGCTGTAAGACTTCGAGTTCTCAAATTGGTCCACGACTCTAAATTGGCTGGTCATAGGGGGGTACAGAAGACGCAGGAATTGTTAACTCGTTTTTTTTGGTGGCCTACCTGCTTGAAGGATGTGAATGACTATGTCCGCTCTTGTGAAGTTTGTGCCCGGTACAAGGTTCCTCGCGTTTCACCTACTGGTCTTCTTAAACCGCTACCTGTACCGTCTCGCCCTTGGGGTCTATTTCGATGGACTTTATTGTGGAGTTACCCACCTCTGGTGGTAAAAATACTATTTTGGTGGTAGTAGATCGTTTAACGAAAGCTGCTCATTTCATTCCGTGTGCTGGTCTTCCCTCAGCTACAGAGACAGTAGATCTAGTTATCCAGAACATTTTCCGGCTGCATGGGGTACCAGATGACATCATTTCTGACCGGGGAATACAATTTACCTCTAGATTTTGGAAAGGATTTTGTTCTGCGCTCCACATTAATGTTTGCTTGTCTTCTGCATACCATCCTCAGACCAACGGGCAGACCGAACGGACAAATCAAACCTTGGAGCAATATCTACGCTGTTACGTCAGTCATTTGCAGGACGATTGGCTGAAGCTACTTCCTCTAGCGGAATTTTCGTACAACAACTCCCAAAGCAGTTCCACGAAGGTAACGCCTTTTTTTGCCAACCTGGGTTATCATCCAAGTATTTTGCCTAGGTCTCCGGTTACGATTTCGGTACCAGCGGTTGAAGAC
>JARQOD010001225.1:17500-104895 GCA_033576555.1 Oophaga sylvatica
GGGAAACAATGGCGCAATGTGTGAATGTTAATATGCCGATGACCCATTGGTGCTCTGCAGTATGGAGGACACTCTCTGCATGTTGTTTGCACACTCCTGCAGTGAGGGATGGCCTCCTTCCACCTTTCCCAGAGCTGGTGGTGGAATGACTGAATGAGAGGTTAGTAAAATATTTAGACTTGAGAGTCCTCAGTGGTTGATACCTTTTAATGGCGAACTGAAAAGATGGGAACAAATTGCAGCTTTCAAGACTACTCAGGTCTCTTCATCAGGATGAAGAGACCTGATGAAGAGACCTGATGAAGAGACCTGAGTAGTCTCCAGAGCTGCAATTTGTGTTACCATCTTTTCAGTTACCATTAAAAGGTATCAACCACTGAGGACTCTCAACTAGTGTTGAGCGATACTGCTCGATATCTAAAAATATCGGATCGGAATGCAGTCGCCGATATCACTAAATATCGGCGATACCCGATACCGATACCGGAAGTCCCATGTAAATCTATGGGAACAAAATATCGCAACTAAAAAAAACCCATTCTTTCCTTGTAAACACAAAATATACACACATAGAATACATATATATATATACATGTCATTGTGACATATATATATACATATATGTATAGTTTATACACTTCTACATAGTAAAATATCCTCTGATTCAATTGCCGGGTAAAGCCGGCTTCTGTTAAAAGACAGAAGCACCCGACATGAAATGACACTTGGTGTACATAGGGTTAACCATGTCTTTTCATGTCGTTTGCAATCTGATTTGCACAAACAATTACATCAGTCTATGTGTGCAAAATTTCACACCTGTAGGGGTTAATTAAAGGTGTAAATTCGTTGTAAAAAAACGGACTTTTTTGCTACGAATTTACACCTTTAATTAACCCCTACAGGTGTGAAATTTTGCACACATAGTCTGATTTAATTGTTTGTGCAAATTAGATAGCAAAGGACATGAAAAGACATGGTTAACCCTATGTACACCAAGTGTCATTTCATGTCGGGTTCTGCATTTTCACAAAAGCCGGCAATTGAATTAGCGGCTATTATACTATGTAGAAGTGTATGAACTATAAATATAAATATATATATGTGTCACAAATTTAATGACATGTATATATATATATGAGGTGTAAAATTGCTGAAAAAAAATGCGTGGGCTCCCGCCCTATTTTCGCAACCAGACAGACAAAGCCAGTGAGTGGGGGCAGATAATAATAGCCCAGAGAGGGACCATTATTTTTGGCCCCCCCCCCGGCTACTAACATCTGCCCCCAGACACCCCAGAAAGGGCAAATCTCTAATTAGATTTGCCCTTTCTGGCACTTTGCCCGTCTATTCCCATTGCCCTGTAGCGGTGGCGAATGGGTTAATAAGGGGTTAAAATGACCTTGCAATTGAAAGGTCACTTTAAGCCAGGTTAATAATTGAGAGCTGTCAATTAGACAACTATCAATTATTAATCCTATTGTATGAAAGAAAAATCAAACACACACTTTAATAAAAAAGAAGTTTAATGAAATAATCACACAGTTTTTGACCATATTTTATTTTACTGCTAAAACCATTTCCTGTAATAAAAATAAAATAATAAAGCAAAATTATTCTTACCAATCTGATGCACAGTCAGGTCCCACGGTGTAATCCTTCAGAAAGGGTTAATGTTTACTGCAGGGACCGCAGCTAATGCTGCAGCCTCACAGTAAACCCCCAAATGAATGAGCTCCTCTCCTGGCTGACAGGAGAGGAAGTGGAAAGCTTAATTGATTGCTTTCCACTTTCACTTCAGGTCAGCCAGGGACACAATCAGTGACGTCAGAGGGAACTGGTTAACAAAAATAGGGGATCCCCTCGAAAAAAATTGGCGTGGGGTCCCCCCTGTTTTTGTTAACCAGCCAGATGAAGCAGACCGCTGAGGCCTGGATTTTCAGGCTGTTAAGGAGCCAAGATCCATGGACCTTGCCAGCCTGATAATACCAGGCCACAGCAGTCTGCATATCTTGGCTGATTAACAAAAATAGGGGATCCCCTCGAAAAAAATTGGCGTGGGGTCCCCCCTATTTTTGTTAACCAGCCAGATGAAGCAGACCGCTGAGGCCTGGTTTTTCAGGCTGGTAAGGATCCAATATCCATGGACCTTGCCAGCCTGATAATACCAGGCCACAGCAGTCTGCTTAGCTTGGCTGATTAACAAAAATAGGGGATCCCCTCGAAAAAAAAAACGGCGTAGGGGTCCCCCTATTTTTGTTAACCAGCCAAGTAAAATGCAGACTGCTGCGGCCTGGTATTAAAAGACTGTCAAGGCCCATGGATTTTGGCCCTCAACAGCCTGATAATACCAGGCTACAGCAGCCCCACATTTGGCGCATCAAAAGATGTGCCAATTGTGGCACTTTACCCGGCTCTTCCCACTTGCCCTGTAGCGGTGGCAAGCGGGGTAATAAGGGTTATTGTCACCGTTGATTGCACGGTGACAATAAGCCCGGTTAATAATGGAGAGGCGTCAATAAGACACCGATCCATTATTAATCCCAAAGTTATTAAATGTGTAAAAAAAAAGACAAAGCAAGAAAAAAGTCTTTTAATGAAATAAAAGAGACAACACAGTTTTCATTTCTTTTATTACTCTCTCATTCCTGCGACGCCATCGATCTCCTGTAAAAAAATAAAAAAAACAAACCAACAGTAATACCACCTGTCCGACGCAGTCCATAGTAACGACAGTCCCACGACGATCCAGCTCTGCTACATCGCAATGACAGGCAGAGCCTGACATCTCGACGCAGCACAGCTGCTTACCAGCTTCCCCGCGGTGACGTCATCGGACTGACTGCTTTACGGCCGGATTACCCAGCAGTCACTGCAGTTATCGCGAGAAACTGCATGTGACCGCCGGGAGAAGAGGATGGCGGCCATGAAGCAGTCCAGGACGTGACCGCCGGAGATCTTCTGCCGGGTAAGTGCCGCTGACTCCTGACAGACCCGACCGACGGACACTGACAGTGACAGTGACAATCCCGATTCCGGTATCCGATAAGACGAAAATATCGAAACTAATTATCGAAAGGCCGATACAGCTAATATCGGCCGATATCCGATATTTGCAGTATCGTATCGCTCAACACTACTCTCAACTCTGAATATTCTTCTATCTACTGGATAACACGGTACAAAGATACACATCTTTCCTGTATCTGAATGAGAGGTTGTGACCTATAAAAAGGAGGATCTGCTTGTGTCCAGAGACTCTACAGTACAGATAATGGCTCCAACAGAAGAAATACAGAGCGGCCTCACTGACCATCACTGACCATCACTGAACCCTCAGAGACACTTAAAGAATCCAGGTTGGGACAATCAAGTCACCTGGCCTTGTAACACAATGGATTGTCATCTCCCTAAGCTTGTCGTTACCTCCTCACCGTAGAGGCCGCCAAAAGCGGGGAGATACTGGTGTGGGGACTCGGCCCTGGAAGCAGCTCTAATCCCGGCGAGTCAGCGGAAGGGTGAGACTCTGGAATGTGCTCCATCTTGGGTATCTGCTGGAACTGTTCTGTATAATATTGTGCATTGTGGTTCAATAAATTATTACCGCACTGTGTTACCCTGTGATGTCTGAGCAGTGTTCTGCCCACGGGGAGAGAGAGCGGGCGTTCAGTGCGATGAGCCCTGGCCCATGCTGTTTCAGCTAGCGGACCTGGTTACCCACTGACCCCCCGTGTCTCCACACCCCCACAGCAGCACCAGAACCCCCCACCCCCTGCATCATACTCCCCCACCCCTGGCATCATACTCCCCCCACCCCTGGCATCATACTCCCTCCACCCCGGCATCATACTCCCCACACCCCCGACATCATACTCCCCACACCCCCGGCATCATACTCCCCACACCCCGGACATCATACTCCCCCACCCCTGGCATCATACTCCCCCCACCCCTGGCATCATACTCCCTCCACCCCTGGCATCATACTCCCTCCACCCCCGGCATCATACTCCCTCCACCCCCGGCATCATACTCCCCACACCCCCGACATCATACTCCCCACACCCCCTGCATCATACTCCCCACACCCCGGACATCATACTCCCCCACCCCTGGCATCATACTCCCCCCACCCCTGGCATCATACTCCCTCCACCCCTGGCATCATACTCCCTCCACCCCCGGCATCATACTCCCTCCACCCCCGGCATCATACTCCCCACACCCCCGACATCATACTCCCCACACCCCGGACATCATACTCCCCCACGCCTGGCATCATACTCCCCCCCCACCCCTGGCATCATACTCCCCCCACCCCTGGCATCATACTCCCCCCACCCCCGGCATCATACTCCCCACACCCCCGACATCATACTCCCCCCCCCACCCCCGGCATCATACTCCCTCCACCCCCGGCATCATACTCCCCACACCCCCGACATCATACTCCCCACACCCCCTGCATCATACTCCCCACACCCCGGACATCATACTCCCCCACCCCTGGCATCATACTCCCCCCACCCCCGGCATCACACTCCCCATCCCCCCAGCATCATACACCCCTCGCCCCCGGCATCACACTCCCGGCATCATACTCCCCCCACCCCCTCTGCATCACACTCCCCCCACCCCCGCCATCACACTCCCCCCACCCCCGGCATCACACTCCACACACCCCCAGCATCACACTCCACACACCCCCGGACATCATACTCCCCCACCCCTGGCATCATACTCCCCCCACCCCTGGCATCATACTCCCTCCACCCCTGGCATCATACTCCCTCCACCCCCGGCATCATACTCCCCACACCCCCGACATCATACTCCCCACACCCCCTGCATCATACTCCCCACACCCCGGACATCATACTCCCCCACCCCTGGCATCATACTCCCCCCACCCCTGGCATCATACTCCCTCCACCCCTGGCATCATACTCCCTCCACCCCCGGCATCATACTCCTCCACCCCCCGGCATCATACTCCCCACACCCCCGACATCATACTCCCCACACCCCGGACATCATACTCCCCCCACGCCTGGCATCATACTCCCCCCCCACCCCTGGCATCATACTCCCCCCACCCCTGGCATCATACTCCCCCCACCCCCGGCATCATACTCCCCACACCCCCGACATCATACTCCCCCCCCACCCCCGGCATCATACTCCCCACACCCCCGACATCATACTCCCCCCACCCCCGGCATCATACTCCCCCCAACCCCCGGCATCATACTCCCCCCCCCACCCCCGGCATCACACTCCCCATCCCCCCAGCATCATACACCCCTCGCCCCCGGCATCACACTCCCGGCATCATACTCCCCCCACCCCCTCTGCATCACACTCCCCCCACCCCCGCCATCACACTCCCCCCACCCCCGGCATCACACTCCACACACCCCCAGCATCACACTCCACACACCCCCGGCATCATACTCCCCCCACCCCCTGCATCATACTCTCCCCACCCCCGGCATCATACTTCCCACACCCCCGGCATCACACTCCCTCCACCCCCGCCATCACACTCCCCCCACCCCCGGCATCACACTCCCCCCACCCCCGGCATCATACTCTCCCACCCCCGGCATCATACACCCCTCGCCCCCGGCATCACATCCCCCCACCCCGGCATCACACTCCACACACCCCCAGCATCATACTCGCCCCACCCCCGACATCATACTCCCCACACCTCAGCATCACACTCCCCTCACCCCCGCATCACACTCCCCCCACCCCCCGGCATTAAACCCCCCCAACCCCCCCGGCATTACAATCCCCCCCGGCATCACACTCCCCCCACCCCCCGGCATTACACTCCCCCACCCCCCTGGCATTACACTCCCCCCGCATCATACTCCCCCCACCCCCCGGCATTACACTCCCCCCGGCATCATACTCCCCCCACCCCCCGGCATCACACTCCCCCCCGGCATCATACTCCCCCCACCCCCCCCGGCATTACACTCCCCCCCCCGGCATCATACTCCCCCCAACCCCCCGGCATTACACTCCCCCCTACTCCTGCATCACACTCACCCTACCCCCGGCATTGTACTCCCCCCACCCCCCCTGCATCATACTCCCCCCACCCCCCCCTGCATCGTACTCTCCCCACCCCCGGCATCATACTCTGCACCCCCCCCAGCATCATACTCCCCACACCCTCGGCATCATACTCCCCCCACCCACACTGCATCATACTCCCCCCACCCCCCCTGCATCATACTCCCCCCACCCCCCCCTGCATCATACTCCCCCCCACCCCCCCTGCATCATACTCCCCCCACCCCCCCCTGCATCACACTCCCCCCACCCCCGGCATCACACTCCCCCCACCCCCGGCATCACACTCCCCTCACCCCCCCCTGCATCACACTCCCCCCACCCCCGGCATCACACTCCCCCCACCCCCCCTGCATCACACTCCCCCCACCCCCGGCATCACACTCCCCCCACCCCCCTGCATCACACTCCCCCCACCCCCGGCATCACACTCCCCCCACCCCCGGCATCATACTCCCCCCACCCTCCCCCTGCATCATACTCCCCCCACCCCAGGCATCATACTCCACCCACCCCCCCCGGCATCACACTCCCCCCCCCCCCCTCGGCATTATACCCCCCCACTCCCCCCGGCATCACACTCCCCCCCACCCCCCTCGGCATTATACTCCCCCCACCCCCGGCATCATACTCCCCCCCACTCACCCCGGCGTCACACTCCCCCCACCCCCCCGGCATTACACTCCCCCCCCCGGCATCACACTCCCCCCCGGCATCATACTTCCCCCCACCCTCCTCGGCATTATACTCCCCCCACCCCCGGCATTACACTCCCCCCAGCATCATACTCCCCCCACCCCCCCGGCATTACACTTCCCCCCCGGCATCATACTCCCCCCACCCCCCCGGCATTACACTCCCCCACCCCCCCGGCGTCACACTCCCCCCACCCCCCCGGCATTACACCCCCCCCCCCCCCGGCATCACACTCCCCCCCCCCCCCCCCCGGCATCATACTCCCCCCCACCCCCCTCGGCATTATACTCCCCCCACCCCTGGCATTACACTCCCCCCAGCATCATACTCCCCCCACCCCCCCCGGCATTACACTTCCCCCCCGGCATCATACTCCCCCCACTCCCCCGGCATTACACTCCCCCCACCCCCCCGGCATTACACTCCCCCCGGCATCATACTCCCCCCACCTGCAGCATCATATACCCCTCGCCCCCACGTGTGCAGTCATACACCGCACCGCAGAGGATTTATGGGAGCGCTCTGGTCGCTGTGCAGCATGAATGTGGACGTGTCCCTGCAGACGTCCGGTACCTTATAGAGGAGGATGGAGAGGAGAATGAGGGCGAGCACCCCTCCGACTGTGCCCCCCACAATGTACAGCGTGTGATCCGGGACCACCAGGAGCTCCACCTGTGTCACCACCTGCAGACAAGAGGACACGTGTTATGGACGCACACATGGCGGAGACACCGCGGGAAGAGACACCAGCGTCTGGGGGGAGGAATGGGCACGTGCATTAGTATTAGCACCTCTGTGTGCAATAGAGTGATACCAGGGGCACATGCATTAGTATTAGCGCCTCTGTATGAGATAGAGGGTGATACCAAGGACACGTGCATTTGTATTAGTGCCTCTGTATGCGGTAGAGGGTGATACCAAGGATGCATGCATTAGTATTAGCACCTGTATATGCAATTTATGGTGATAACATGGACATGTGCATTAGTATTACTGCCTCTGTATGCGACAGTGATACCAAGGACACGTGCAATAGTATTAGCGCCTCTGTATGCAGTAGAGAGTGATACAAAGGACATGTGTGTTAGTATTAGCGTCTGTGTATGAGGTATCTACCTCATATATATACCTGCGCAGTATGAAACCTGCTCCCCATGTCGCTGTGATATCGGGACTCATCGTAGTGGATCATCACCGCGCTGCTGACGCTCGCTGACGTCTGTTTCTGGAAGCACAAATTATGCCGTCTCTTCACGTGTCAGAAACATTCTACAGTGAGTTCAGAAAGTATTCACACCCCTTTAAAATTTTCACTGTTTCATTGCAGCCATTTGGTAAATTCAGTAAAGTTCATTTTTCTCATTAATGTGCACTCTGCTCCCATCTTTACTGAAAAAAACAAAAATGTAGAAATTTTTGAAAATTTATTAAAAAAGAAAAACTGAAATCTCCCATGGTCATAAGTATTCAGACCCTTTGCTCAGACACTCATATTTCCGTCACATGCTGTCCATTTCCTTGTGATCCTCCTTGAGATGGTTCTACTCCTTCATTGGAGTCCAGCTGTGTGTAATTACACTGATAGGACTTGATTTGTAAAGGCGACACCTGTCTATATAAAGGCTGGGTCTCACGTAACGATACACCAGCGATCCCGACAACGATATGCACTTGTCAGGATCGCTGGTGTATCGCTCCATGATCACTGGTGAGCTGTCAAACAGGCAGAGATCAGGACAGCGACACTGCGGGTAACATCGCTTAGTTACCCGCAGTGTACGTTGGATACCAGCGCCCTGATGCAGAGAGCTGGTATCCAAGGTACACAGCGGGTTTCCAAGCGCTGCGCGGTGCCTGGAAACCCGTTGTGTACCTTGGTTACCAGCGGATCGCTGGTCTCCCGCCTGTCACACGCAGCGATGCGTGCCTGTCAGCGGGAGACCAGCAATCAAAAAAATGTCCTGACATTTCAGCGACGATCAGCGATACCCAGCAGGGGGGCTGATCGTCGCTGAATGTCACACACAGCGATATCACTGGTGAGCTCGCTGCTGCGTCACAAAACTAGTGACTCAGCAGCGATCTCGGTAGCGAGATTGCTATGTGAGACGGGCCCTTAAGACCTCACAGCTCACAGTGCATGTCACACCAAATGAGAATCATGAGGTCAAAGGAACTGGCCAAGGAGCTCAGAGACAGAATTGTGGCAAGGCACAGATCTAGCCAAGGTTACAAAAGAATTTCTGCAGTACTCAAGGTTCCTAAGAGCACAGTGGCCTCCATAATCCTTACATGGAAGAAGTTTGGGACCACCAGAAGTCTTCCTAGACCTGGTCGTCCAGCCAAACTGAGCAATCGTGGGAGAAGATCCTTGGTGAGAGAGGTAAAGAAGAACCCCAAGATCACTGTGGCTGAGTCATTCCCAAGAAGACTCATGGCTGTACTAGCTCAAAAGGTGCTTCTACTCAATACTCAGCAAAGGGGCTGAATACTTATGACCATGTGATATTTCAGTTTTTCTTTTTTAATAAATTTGCAAATTTTTCTACATTTCTGTTTTTTTTTCAGTAAAGATGGGGGCAGAGTGCACATTATGAGAAAAAATGAACTTTACTGAATTTACCAAATGGCTGCAATGAAACAAAAAGTGAAAAATGTAAAGGGGTCTGATTACTTTCCAAACCCACTGTATGTTTACAGCAGAGACCCCGCGGGGCAGGAGCCCAAGCACCGTGAGAGGGGACACAGAGAAAGCAAGAGTGGGCAGATGAGTGGCAGGTGCAGACCATGAGGGACAAAAACTAAACCTGGAAAGAAGGGCAATAGATCTTACCAGAGACACGGGCAAGGACGGTGGGGGGGACACGAGGGAAGGAGGAAAGACACGAGGAAAGACACAAGGAGGACATGAGGAAAGACACAAGGGAGGACACGAGGAAAGACAAAGGACATGAGGAAAGACAAGGGAGGACAGGAGGAAAGACAAAGGAGGACATGAGGAAAGACACAAGGGAGGACACGAGGAAAGACAAAGGAGGACATGAGGAAAGACACAAGGGAGGACACGAGGAAAGACAAAGGAGGACATGAGGAAAGACACAAGGGAGGACACGAAGAAAGACACAAGGAGGACACGAGGAAAGACACAAGGGCGGACACGAGGAAAGACACAAGGGAGGACACGAGGAAAGACACAAGGGAGGACACGAGGAAAGACACAAGGGAGGACACGAGGAAAGACACAAGGGAGGACACGAGGAAAGACACAAGGAGGACACGAGGAAAGACACAAGGGAGGACACAAGGGAGGACATCAGTAAAGACAAAGGAGGACATGAAAGACACAAGGGAGGACACAAAGAAAGACAAAGGAGGACATGAGGAAAGACACAAAGGAGGACACGAGGAAAGACACAAGGGAGGACATGAGGAAAGACACAAGGGAGGACACGAGGGAGGACACGAGGAAAGACAAGGGAGGACACGAGGAAAGACACAAGGGAGGACACGAGTAAAGACAAAGGAGGACATGAGGAAAGACACAAGGGAGGACACAAGGAAAGACAAAGGAGGACTTTAGGAAAGACACAAGGGAGGACACAAGGAAAGACAAAGGAGGACATGAGGAAAGACAAGGGAGGACACGAGGAAAGACAAAGGACGACATGAGGAAAGACAAGAGAGGACACGAGGAAAGACAAAGGAGGACATGAGGAAAGACACGAGGGAGGACACAAGGAAAGACAAAGGAGGACATGAGGAAAGACAAGGGAGGACACGAGGAAAGACAAAGGAGGACTTGAGGAAAGACACAAGGGAGGACACGAGGAAAGACACAAGGGAGGACACGAGTAAAGACAAAGGAGGACATGAGGAAAGACACGAGGGAGGACTTTAGGAAAGACAAAGGAGGACTTTAGGAAAGACACAAGGGAGGACACGAGGAAAGACAAAGGAGGACATGAGGAAAGACAAGGGAGGACACGAGGAAAGACAAAGGAGGACATGAGGAAAGACACAAGAGAGGACACGAGGAAAGACAAAGGAGGACATGAGGAAAGACACAAGCGAGGACACAAGGAAAGACAAAGGAGGACATGAGGAAAGACAAAGGAGGACACGAGGAAAGACACAAGGGAGGACATGAGGAAAGACACAAGGGAGGACACGAGGGAGGACACGAGGAAAGACAAGGAGGACACGAGGAAAGACACAAGGGAGGACACGAGTAAAGACAAAGGAGGACATGAGGAAAGACACAAGGGAGGACACAAGGAAAGACAAAGGAGGACTTTAGGAAAGACACAAGGGAGGACACAAGGAAAGACAAAGGAGGACATGAGGAAAGACAAGGGAGGACACGAGGAAAGACAAAGGACGACATGAGGAAAGACAAGAGAGGACACGAGGAAAGACAAAGGAGGACATGAGGAAAGACACGAGGGAGGACACAAGGAAAGACAAAGGAGGACATGAGGAAAGACAAGGGAGGACACGAGGAAAGACAAAGGAGGACTTGAGGAAAGACACAAGGGAGGACACGAGGAAAGACACAAGGGAGGACACGAGTAAAGACAAAGGAGGACATGAGGAAAGACACGAGGGAGGACTTTAGGAAAGACAAAGGAGGACTTTAGGAAAGACACAAGGGAGGACACGAGGAAAGACAAAGGAGGACATGAGGAAAGACAAGGGAGGACACGAGGAAAGACAAAGGAGGACATGAGGAAAGACACAAGAGAGGACACGAGGAAAGACAAAGGAGGACATGAGGAAAGACACAAGCGAGGACACAAGGAAAGACAAAGGAGGACATGAGGAAAGACAAAGGAGGACACGAGGAAAGACACAAGGGAGGACACGAGGAAAGACAAAGGAGGACATGAGGAAAGACACAAGGGAGGACACAAGGAAAGACAAAGGAGGACACGAGGAAAGACACAAAGGACAACAGGGAGGACAACGGGGAGGACAACGGGAAGGACAAAGGGGCAGGACATGAGGGAGGACAACGAGGGAAGACAACGGGGGAAGACACGAGAGAAGATAACGGAGGACACGAGGGAGGACATGAGGGAGGACAACGAGGGAAGACAACGGGGGAAGACACGAGGGAAGATAACAGAGGACACGAGGGAGGACATGAGGGAGGACAAGTGGCGAGTGGTGGTCTTGTGATGCTACCTTCCATGTGGTCATTGGCTGCAGCTGTCCAGAGAGGTCAACATCCATTTCACCAGATGTGTCCATGGTACAGCGCCACGTCTGCAAAGCAACCTCAGATTACTCCAATATTCTGTGACATCATCACCCTGTGAAGTCATTACCTGTGACATCATCACTCTGACATCATCCTCCTCTATCACCCAGTGATGTCCTCATACTACCTTATCGCCGTATGAATTGATAATTCTATCCCATGACATCATTATCCCTGAAATCACAATCCCATGTCCTTGGTGCCCTGTGACATCACAGCAGAGCGGCAGTCAGGGTTTACCTGGTTTGTTTCATGTTCTTTACTGTGGGTCTTAACAGCAGAAGAGTCATTGGGGGCAGCGCAGACGACACCATTGTTCTGAGAAGAAAGAAAAGTAACACTAGTGCTCACCACGTCTCTGCTGCCCGCACCTACTCCTGCCACCACACACCCACTGCCTGCACCTACCCGCCACACACCCACTGCCTGCACCTACACCTGCTCACTACCCACCCCTACACCTGCCCACCACAAACCCACTGTCTGCACCTACACCTCCCGTCACACACCCACTGCCTGCACCTACACCTTCTCACTACCCACCCCTACACCTGCCCACCACAGACCCACTGTCTGCACCTACCCGCCACACACCCACCCCTACCCACCACACACCCACTGCCTGCACCTACACCTGCTCACTACCCACCCCTACACCTGCCCACCACAAACCCACTGTCTGCACCTACACCTCCCGTCACACACCCACTGCCTGCACCTACACCTGCTCACTACCCACCCCTACACCTGCCCACCACAGACCCACTGTCTGCACCTACACCTACCCGCCACACACCCACTGCCTGCACCTACACCTGCTCACTACCCACCCCTACACCTGCCCACCACAGACCCACTGTCTGCACCTACACCTCTCGTCACACACCCACTGCCTGCACCTACACCTGCTCACTACCCACCCCTACACCTACCTGCCACACACCCACTGCCTGCACCAACACCTGCTCACTACCCACCCCTACACCTGCCTGCCACACACCCACTGTCTGCACCTATACCTGCTCAATACCCACCCTACACCTACCTGCCACACACCCACTGCCTGCACCAACACCTGCTCACTACCCACCCCTACACCTGCCCGCCACACACCCACTGTCTGCACCTATACCTGCTCAATACCCACCCCTACACCTACCTGCCACACACCCACTGCCTGCACCTACACCTGCTCACTACCCACCCCTACACCTGCCCGCCACACACCCACTGTCTGCACCTACACCTGCTCACTACCCACCCCTACACCTGCCCACCACACACCCACTGTCTGCACCTACACCTGCTCACTACCCACCCCTACACCTGCCCACCACACACCCACTGTCTGCACCTACACCTGCTCACTACCCACCCCTACACCTGCCCACCACACACCCACTGTCTGCACCTACACCTGCTCACTACTCACCCCTACACCTGCCCACCACACACCCACTGCCTGCACCTACACCTCCCATCACACACCCACTGTCTGCACCTACACCTGCCCGCCACACACCCACTGCCTGCACCTACATCTGCTCACTACCCAACCCTACACCTGCCCACCACACACCCACTGCCTGCACCTACACCTCCCATCACACACCCACTGCCTGCACCTACACCTGCTCAGTACTAGAGTTGAGCGAATATCTTCGGTTCCCTGCTTATTCGGCAAGCTATAGCGGTTGCCGAATAAGCTACAGTGGGAACCCGGCTTCCTGGAGCGCTCCCGATAATCAGCTGTTCGGTGTCGCGGCTGTGTGACAGTAACTGCACATGTATGGAAAGCCTGTTTGTTGGGTTTTCCATGTATGTGCAGTTACTGTTACACAGCCGCGACACCGAACAGCTGATTATCGGGAGCGCTCCAGGAAGCCGGGTTCCCACTGTAGCTTATTCGGCAACCACTATACAGTGGGTTCGGAAAGTATTCAGACCCCTTTAAATTTTTCACTCTTTGTTTCATTGCAGCCATTTGGCAAATTCAATAAAGTTCATTTTCCTCATTAATGTACACTCTGCTCCCATCTTTACTGAAAAAAACAAATGTAGAAATTTTTGTGAATTTATTGAAAAAGAAAAACTGAAATCTCCCATGGTCATAAGTATTCAGCCCCTTTGCTCAGACACTCATATTTACGTCACATGCTGTCCATGTCCTTGTGATCCTCCTTGAGATGGTTCTACTCCTTCATTGGAGTCCAGCTGTGTGTAATTACACTGATAGGACTTGATTTGTAAAGGCGCACACCTGTCTATATAAGACCTCACAGCTCACAGTGCATGTCAGACCAAATGAGAATCATGAGGCCAAAGGAACTGGCCAAGGAGCTCAGAGACAGAATTGTGGCAAGGCACAGATCTGCCAAGGTAACAAAGAATTTCTGCAGTACTCAAGGTTCCTAAGAGCACAGTGGCCTCCATTATCCTTCCATGGAAGAAGTTTGGGACCACCAGAAGTCTTCCTAGACCTGGCCGTCCAGCCAACCCGAGCAATCATGGGAGAAGGGCCTTGGTGAGAGAGGTAAAGAAGAACCTCAAGATCACTGTGGCTGAGCTCCACAGATGCGGTAGGGAGATGGGAGAACGTTCCACAAAGTCAACTATCACTGCAGCCCTCCACCAGTCGGGCCTTTATGGCAGAGTGGCCCGACGGAAGCCTCTCCTCAGCGCCAGACATGTGAAAGCCGCATAGAGTTTGCTAAACACATGAAGGACTCCCAGACTATGAGAAATAAGATTCTCTGGTCTGATGAGACGAAGATAGAACTTTGTGGTGATAATTCTAAGCGGTATGTGGAGAAAACCAGGCACTGCTCATCACCTGCCCAATACAACCCCAACAGTGAAACATGGTGGAGGCAGCATCATGCTATGGGGGTGTTTTTCAGCTGCAGGGACAGGACGACTGGTTGCAATTGAAGGAAACATTAATGCAGATAAGTACAGAGATATCCTGGGTGAAAACCTCTTCCAGAGTGCTCTGGACCTCAGACTTGGCCGAAGGTTCACCCTCTAACAAGACAATGACCCTAAGCACACAGCTAAAATAACAAAGGAGTGGCTTCAGAACAACTCTGTGACTATTCTTGACTGACCCAGCCAGAGCCCTGACCTAAACCCAACTGAGCATCTCTGGAGAGATGTTCACCATCCAACCTGATGGAACTGGAGAAGATCTGCCAGGAAGAATGGCAGAGGGTCCCCAAATCCAGGGGTGAAAAACTTGTTACATCGTTCCCAAGAAGACTCATGACTGTACTAGCTCAAAAGGTGCTTCTCCTCAATACTGAGCAAAGGGTCTGAATACTTATGACCATGGGAGATTTCAGTCTTTCTTTTTAATACATTTGCAAAAATTTCTACATTTCTGTTTTTTCAGTAAAGATGGGTGCAGAGTGCACATTAATGAGGAAAAATGAACTTTACTGAATTTACCAAATGGCTGCAATGAAACAAAGAGTGAAAAAATGTAAAGGGGTCTGAATACTTTCCAAACCCACTGTAACTTATAACCATACTGTTACTTGTTACTTACTCTGAGTGCCAAAGATATTCGCTCAACTCTAATCGGTACCCATTCCTACACCTGCCAGCCATATACTCACTGCCTGCACCTACACCTGCTCGCTACCCGCTCCTACACCTGCCCACCCACTGCCTGCACCTACACCTGCTCACTACCCGCCTCTACACCTGCCCCCAACACACCCACTTCCTGAACTTAGACCTGCTCAGTACCCATTCCTACACCTGCCCGCCACACAACCACTGCCTGCACTCAAAACCCTACCCGCCACACAACCACTGCCCGCATCTACACCTGCCCGCCACACAACCACTGCCCGCACCTACACCTGCCCGCCACACAACCACTGCCTGCACTCACACCTGCCTGCCACACAACCACTGCCCGAACCTACACCTGCCCGCCACACAACCACTGCCTGCACTCACACCTGCCCGCCACACCACCACTGCCCGCACCTACACCTGCCCGCCACACAACCACTGCCTGCACTCACACCTGCCCGCCACACAACCACTGCCCACATCTACACCTGCCCGCCACACAACCACTGCCTGCACTCACACCTGCCCGCCACACAACCACTGCCCGCACCTACACCTGCCTGCCACACAACCACTGCCTGCACTCACACCTGCCCGCCACACAACCACTGCCCGCATCTACACCTGCCCGCCACACAACCACTGCCTGCACTCACACCTACCCGCCACACCACCACTGCCCGCACCTACACCTACCCGCCACACAACCACTGCCCGCACCTACACCTGCCTGCCACACAACCACTGCCTGCACTCACACCTGCCCGTACCTACACCTGTTCGCCGCACACCCGCTACCTTGAATGATAAGCTGATATCACATTTACCTGAGAAAATAAGATGGTGATGTCCCAGCTCACAACCTCCACGTAAGAGACATGAACACTCAGGTGGATGAGGACGGCACCGAGCCCCAAATTCTTAATCTGGAACAACACAGGACACTAATAATGGACACACTGGGGCAGATGAGGGGACGCGAATGACGGTGACATGCGCAGAGAGATGAGGGATGCGAATGATAGGGAGACGAGGGGAAGTAAATGACGGTGAAATACGGAGGAGATGAGGGGATGCGACTGACGGTGACACACAGGGGTGTAAGTCAGAAATCACCTGATATCTGTGAGTCGCCTTCGCTGTGTCATTCACTCTGATGAATGGGACGTATTTGGTGGAATCCTCCAGGCTGGTGATGAGAGAAGAACATCGCACCCAATATTACAAGAAGCTACAGTAAGGAAACACAAGGCATGAGGTTCATGTGAACGTGAACAGCGGTGACAGAAGACATCCACCATGAATGCCTGGTAATCCTCTTGTGGCCTCCTCCCACGATTTCTTAGTTGTCTACTGGTC
The DNA here is from genome assembly GCA_033576555.1 of Oophaga sylvatica. Classification (NCBI taxonomy): domain Eukaryota; kingdom Metazoa; phylum Chordata; class Amphibia; order Anura; family Dendrobatidae; genus Oophaga; species Oophaga sylvatica. Next base: position 34,485 of record JARQOD010001225.1, read on the forward strand.
CCTCCTTGATCTCTTCCTCATCATCTCCTTATGATCTTTATCCTTTCCTTCTTGTCATCTCCTGAGTCCTAATCACTCTTATTTGTTTCCCATGTGAGCTTTTCCACTTCTCGCCCTTTTTTCCTCCTCTCCACCTTGTCTTCTCCTGATCTCCTCCTGGTCTTTTACTTGTTTCCTGAAATCTTCCTCATCACCTTCCATTCTCCTCCACCTCAAAGAACAACATCCTTTGAGGCGCATGGCAAAAATTAGTGGTCACTGTTGACCAAGACATGGGAGGAGAGGGGGACATCCATCAACAACATGACAAGGGTCTCACCAGCAATTTGATAAGATTCAGAAGTAAAAACAATAGATTCTGGCAGCAATATATCAAGGTTCATCGGCAACACAATGACAACATGACAGTGTCTACCATCAAAATGACAAGATGATGCAGCCACATGACAAGATCCACCAGCATCATGACAGCTACAGAAAAGGATCCATCAACCATTCAAGCTCCATCAGTAGCAAGACACAATCCATGAGTAAAACCGGAAGATCCACCAACACAACAGGATCCACTAGCATCTGAAAGATTTCCATTATTCGATCTACAGTAACATTATTATTATTACACATTTATATAGCGCCATTTATTCCATGGCGCTTTACATATGAAAAGGGAAAATATAGACAGGTACAATAAACATGTGCTAGACAAGGGACACACAAGTACAGAAGGAGAGAGGACCCTGCCCGCGAGGGCTCACAGTCTGCAGAAGGAGAGAGGACCCTGCCCGCGAGGGCTCACAGTCTACAGGGATGGGTGAGGATACACTAGGAAAGGGTAGAGCTGGTCGTGCGATGGTTCAGTAGACTGAGGATCATTGTAGGCTGTAGGCTTGTCGGAACAAGGTACATGGAGTTATTTCTGCAGATTGTTCCACCACTGAGCTGTAGAGATCTGCAAAATATTGCACTCCTACAGCATATTCCTACATCCTGCAGAATAAGTGACTGGCCCAGTCTCAGCGATGGGTCGGTACTTACCTCCGGCTGATGACGTGGATTGGATACAGGATGGGCACCTCGTATACTGTGAGGCTGATGTTTCTGTTTCCATCTCTGTCAGAACAAGATAAAGTCCTGAACTGTAAACCTGAGGAACAATTACCCACAACCCAGGATGTCACCACGCAGAAGATGGAGTGGCCATCTCTTACCTCATCACATTGCCGGCCATACGATCAGCCCAGGACACATTGGGAACAACACTAGACATGACGTAGACAACATCCTGAGGAGCAGAGAGTGGGATCAGGTTCTGGAGAGCTCTGGGCTCAGGGAAAATGCTCAGTAACTAGAATCTAAGTGTGCTCTGATGATGCTGCAGGCTCCCCATCATCATCTCCAACGTCTCCCCACCATGTGATTGCTTCCCACTTTCATCCTTGGTGTCCCCCCTGTCTGGAGTTACCTCACCTCATTTACTGCTCTTCATCTTAATCTCCGGTGTCCCCTCCTTCTCAGCATCCCCCACCCTCAATGTTCTCCATTATCATCCTCAGTGTCCCCCTTTCCACACCATTCCCCCATCCTCATTGCTCTCCTTCATCCCCAGGACGGGTACCTCATTTTTTCACTGCTGGAAGTTTTATTTCCATCTCTGTAAAGATAAGAGAGAAAGGTTGTAAATACCAGATCCCCGATCACTCACAAGCCAAGACTTCCCAAGTGGACAGAGCGGCTTGCCCTCTTACCTCATCACACTGGTGGCCATGAAAATACGGTCAGCCCAGGACACGTTGGAGACCACGCTGAACATGATGTGGACTACAGCCTGAGGAGCAGAGAAGAAGATCAGGTTCTGGTCATAGCTGAGCTGAGAGGAAACACTCAGTACCTAGGATGTCCTCTGTGTGGCAGGATCCCCATCCTCACTTACACAGTGGCCCCTCTCTCTCTGGGAGCCCTCCACCAGCCCCATTTTCCCTATTTTCACCTCCACTTTCCCCACAGTCACCACCTCCACCATCCTCATCACTCCGGCTGGTGATCCTCAGTGTCCCCACTTTCCCCATAGTCACCACCTCCACCATCCTCATTGCTCCGGCTGGTCATCCTCTGTGTCCCCACTTTCCCCATAGTCACCACCTCCACCTTCCTCATTGCTCCGGCTGGTCATCCTCTCTGTCCCACACTTTCTCCATAGTCACCACCTCCACCATCCTCATTGCTCCGGCTGGTCATCCTCTGTGTCCCCACTTTCTCCATAGTCACCACCTCCACCATCCTCATTGCTCCGGCTGGTCATCCTCTGTGTCCCCACTTTCCCCATAGTCACCACCTCCACCATCCTCATTGCTCCGGCTGGTCATCCTCTGTCCCCACTTTCCCCATAGTCACCACCTCCACCATCCTCATTGCTCCGGCTGGTCATCCTGTGTCCCCACTTTCCCCATAGTCACCACCTCCACCATCCTCATCGCTCCGGCTGGTCATCCTCTGTGTCCCCCACTTTCCCCATAGTCACCACCTCCACCATCCTCATTGCTCCGGCTGGTCATCCTCTGTGTCCCCCACAGTCACCACCTCCACCATCCTCATTGCTCCGGCTGGTCATCCTCTGTGTCCCCCACAGTTACTACCTCCACCTTCCTCATTGCTTTAGCTGGTCATCCTCTGTGTCCCCAATTTCCCCAGAGTCACCCCCCACCATCTTCATTGCCCGTGTCCATCCACGTGTACCCTCTTTTCTGCCCTCCCAACATTCACATTGCTCCCCATCTTGATCTACGGTGTCCCCTCCACCCCTTCTCTCACAATCTTCATTGGTCGTTTGTTCCATGTCATCTCACCCAGACTCGTCTCTTCAGGATCGGGTGGCTGATGTTACATGCCAGTTTCTGCTCTTTGAAGTCTCCACACTCCAGAGGGATCCAGTGAGAAGCCTGTACATGGGAGGAGGCTATGATGAGCGCTCATATAAGAAAACAGCATGCACATCACAACATCTGCCATACCTCTGTGATATTGGCTTTACGGTAAGACAGCCCAGGTGGAACGTCAAGGTGCAGTCTGGTCTGATGAGCCCGCTCATTCATGTTTTGTAGGTTAAGGAACATGGAGAACAGGGTGCCATCCTCCAGCACCAGTGGAGAATGACTGTAACAAAAGCCACAATGATCCGTCAGCTGTATCACAGTGGGAGGCAGCCCCCCCGGCACCATCATAGGACCGTCCTAGTGGGTATAAGTCTCTCCAGCTCCACCATATCCGCTTGTCTCATGCACAGGTACCAAATGGTGACTAATGGTTGATACGAGTGCCACTAGCTGTCTTCTGCACGGTGACAGCCATGGCCCCTCTCCCATTGCGGAGTCTGGGTTGGACTGGGGTTCACATAGCGACTCAGTGTTTAATCCAGGGATCAGCGATGACATGTGATAACTTCAGGTCAGTGGGGGGCACTTACTATAGTTTAATGCTCATGTCTGGATTGCAGATCTTTCCTTCTTCACAGATTTTAAACGAAATCTAAAGAGAGAGGAAAGATACGAATACAGCAGGTTGAGGTCACAAATCCACAACGTCCCACTCTAGCCAATGTGGTCACTGTACCCAAGACTACCCCTAAAATATGCAAGAGATCTACTAGAATGGACTACCCACCCTATAGGAAAGTGAACTGTGGGCATCACACCTACCAGGTTGGTGGCATTAAGATCCGTGGACTGTAATACATGCCAAGGAGAAGAAACCTGCTGTACTACAGCTGTGAGGAACACCTGCACCTCCGAAACATCCTCCACACCACAGTCCTATGGAAGGAGAGAGACGTGAGCCAAGCAGCTACCACTGGACACCTGCAGTGAGGATGGCCAAGACTATTTCACCTGGAGGTAGACAGTGTGGTTCTGACACCAGGTTCCGGGCCCCAGGATCTTCACTGTCCGAATAATCTTTCTCTGCTTGTCTGTGAAGAACATTCGGCTCTCAGACTTTAGAGAATCAAGAGTAAGATTGTAATGGATGGACATGGACATGGAGCCTGGAAGACAAGATATAACAGTGTGGCCTATAAGCACCGGGCCACCTCCAGCAGTCGCGAGCCTCGCGCCACGTCCAGCAGTCGTGAGCCTCATGCCACCTCCAGCAGTCATGAGCCTCGCGCCACGTCCAGCAGTCGTGAGCCTCGCGCCACGTCCAGCAGTCGTGAGCCTCGCGCCACGTCCAGCAGTCGTGAGCCTCGTGCCACGTCCAGCAGTCGTGAGCCTCACGTAACGTCCAGCAGTTGTGAGCCTCGCACCACGTCCAGCAATCGCGAGCCTCATGCCACATCCAGCAGTCGTGAGCCCCGTGCCACGTCCAGCAGTCGCGAGCCCCGCGCCAAGACCAGCAGTCGTGAGCCTCGCATAACGTCCAGCAGTCGTGAGCCTCGTGCAACGTCCAAGAGTTATGATAAGGTCCAGCAGTCGTGAGCCCCGTGCCACGTCCAGTAGTCGTGAGCCCCGCGCCATGTCCATGAGTTATGATAAGGTCCAGGTCCAGCACACAGCATCACATTTCTATCTTACCTGTATATTTGGAGGTCAGTATTTCGACATGCACACATGCCTCTACGGACATCATGTTGTCACAGCCACTCTCCTCCTGGCTGGAGAGAACCATGTGCGTCTGGTTGGCTGTGAGGCTCAGACTCACGTTGAGTACAGGTTTGGATCTGTGTAGACAGTAACATAAGATAGATCTGAATCCTCCCCTCCAAATCTTCAGCCCCCATGATAAGACCACGCTCAGATCCGTCAGGACAATGGATTCCGGGGGCGCTCAGCCGTATGGTGGGAGAAATTGTGAGATTTGTGGCTTGAGCTCAGATGAAGCTGTAGAGAGCTCTCAGAGGCTACTGGACCTCAGTATCATTGGCGCCATGCCAGGGTCAGGTCTTCATTATCATGGACGCAGAACTCAGGTTTCCTAATTTTGTAGCAGTGTCACAAAAGGTGACATCATTGTACTGAAGCCCATAGGAGCACAAAGGGAATGGGTTACCCTGACCCTCTTCCTCTGAGATAGTGTGGGATCTCGCTGGGAATGCTGGACCCTGAACCCACAGTGGCATCTATTTCTGACCTATTGTTAGAGCACAATGACATCATACGACCTGTGCAAAGTCACGTGACCCAGCGATCCTACAACCACATCGATTAGGCCGTCCTCTGTCATGTCCAAGACTCCATGTATGGAGAGACCAAAGCCCAGGATGCCTGAAGGACTGAGCAGCCTCTGAAAGAGAAGAGACAACTCAAAAAGGAATGTCTACCCTACTCAATAACGCTCACCTCTATCACCCTAAGGACCCTTCTTCTCTCGTCCTTCACCCCCAGGACCCTCCGTCTCTCTTGACCATCACCTTCAGAACCGTTCGTCTCTTGTTCGTCATCCCCAGGACCCTCCGTCACTTCGACAACCCTCCGTCTCTCGTCCATCAACCCCCAGGACCCTCCGTCTCTTGACCATCACCTTCAGAACCCTTTGTCTCGTTAGTCATCCCCAGGACCCTCCGTCACCTCGAGGACCCTCCGTCTCTTGTCCATCACCCCGAGGACTCTGCATCTTTCACCTTCGGGACCCTCCATCTTTCGTCCATTAACTTTGTGAACCTCCGTCTCTCGTACATCACCTCCAGAACCCTCCGTCTCTTGTTCATCACCTTTATGATCCTCAGTCTCTTGTCCATCACCTCCAGAACCCTCCGTCTCTTGTTCATCACCTCTAGGACCCTCCTTCCATCATCCTTATGACTGTTGTTCCAGTTATCTCTATCACCATCAGTCTCTCTTGCCAGTCACCTCCAAGACCCTCTGTTTCTCATCCATCACCTTTATGATCCTCTGGCTCTTGTCAGTCACCTCCATCTCTCGTTCATCCCCTCTATGACCCTCTGTCTCTCGTCCGTCACCTCCAGGATCCTCCGTCTCTCGCCCGTCACTTCTATGACTTTCTGCGTCACTTCTATGACCCTCTATCTCTCGTTCACCACCCTTTTGACTGTGTTGTGCCCGTCATCCCTAACATCTTCCGTCTCTCTGTCCTCCATCATCGCTCTCATCCGGTTACTCTTGCTTCGCTGTCTCTCCTCAGTGAACATCCGTCTCTTGCGTCTAATTTCAAGGTGCCATCTTGTATTACCTGACTGTAGGCCGCAATAAGCAGTCCTGAATGTGTCCCTTTATAAATATACACAGCTCCTTGTCCATCCTTCTCATATGGGGCTCCCACAGCCACCTCAGTGAGGCCATCTCCATCCAAATCCCAAGGGAAGAGACAGCAGCTCCGAACTGAGACTGAAGATGCCCCGGCTCCCCATGGAGGGTGACCACGCACTGCAGTTTCTGCTAAACACACAGTCTGTTACTTATGAGGAATAACTCGGATGACATCTCATATTGCTCACAAAGATCTCACCTCCACGAACCGACACACGGAGACTTGTCCAGACCATCTAAGCTCATAGTGATGAGGAGCAGAAATCAACACCAGGTCCGTCACACCGTCTTGGTCAATGTCTGAAACAGCTATCTCTGCTCCAAAGTACGAGCCAACCTGCAAGAAGAAAGTCTTCTGATTAGGGGCCAACATCTCACACTGCGCCTGGCCATGCCTCACTCAGAGTCTCACCTGTTCACCTTGTAAGGAATCCACCTTCTTCCATCTAAGTTCTCCAGAAATCTCCTGCAGAACAGTGACTAGTCCGACATACTGGAAGCGAGGAGAACCCACCAAATACAGTGATCTGTTCCCAGTATGAAGCAGCTCCACAGAGTATCCTGTGGTGAAGAACAAGCTGTTGGGTGACTGTGTCCAGAGGACGCCCTAGAACTGTGGGGTCTCTTCATTATACATCTATACTGTGCGTCAGTGATGGGGGAGGGACACATCATTAATTAAAGTAGCGTTACTCACCCAGGTAGCCATACTTCTCATCGTCATTCCGGACATGTAAGCGAGGCCTCCCTGCATGGATACATTTAAGATTCCACCTGACCAATCAAATATCCCTGGATCCCCCAGAACGTCCTGTTCCTACAAGAACAAGCAATAGTCACAGATCAGTGGCTCGGAGATACTGAGAATCCACCAAGCTCCTTGTCAGCCCCACTGTAATCCCAGCCCAAATCGTAGTTCTCGCTCCAGTACAGGGGACAATGGGCTGAAGAAATGCAGACTCCCACAGAACAGACGTCCAAAATCCCCTCATGATAAATCTCTTCCCGCAAGCTCCACCTACACAAGAGCCAGAACCCCAGGAGCCTGCCAAAACCTGGATGTAGCACTGGGACCAAGGACAAGGGGCTCTGTTGTGAAGGACCAAATTCTTGTGACTCCATCTTGTGGTTTATGAGATAAATTCTGTTACTTAACAAGGCTATAGTTCCTGGCTGTTATAAAGCCAAATTGTTCTTCTGTCAACAGAGTAAAGGTTATGGCTGTAATAAAAACCAGACTGTTCCAGCCTGGTCAAGATGTGAGACCTTGGGGTGTATCATTGTATAAAACTCAGATGAATGTACTATTGTGTTTTTTTCTATGTCACGTAGATACGGACATATATGTAGTTTCCGGTTTTCCTGCATTTTTATAGGTTAAGCGTTGTAAGTGTGTTTTCATACTATTGGTTGAAGTACAACCTGTTAAATATTATAAAAGAGATGATGTAATAAACGGGGTTAGGAATCTGATGGTCCCCATGGGTAGCCCCCCTTACTTCCCCATTAATGGTCTCCAGGAGTAGTCCCTCCTACCTCCCCATTGATGGTCTCCAGGAGTAGCCACTCTTACCTCCCCATTGATGGTCTCCAGGAGTAACCCCCTTACCTCCTCATTGATGGTCCCCAAGAGTAGCCCCTTACCTCCCCACTGATGGTCCCCAAGAGTAGCCCCCCTTACCTCCCTCCCCATTGATGGTCTCCAGGAGTAGCCCCCCTTACCTCCCCATTGATGGTCTCCAGGAGTAGCCCCCCTTACCTCCCCATTGATGGTCTCCAGGAGTAGCCCCCCTTACCTCCCCATTGATGGTCTCCAGGAGTAACCCCCCTTACCTCCCCATTGATGGTCCCCAAGAGTAGCCCCCTTACCTCCCCACTGATGGTCCCCAAGAGTAGCCCCCTTACCTCCCTCCCCATTGATGGTCTCCAGGAGTAGCCCCCCTTACCTCACCATTGATGGTCTCCAGGAGTAGCCCCTCTTACTTCCCCATTGATGGTCTCCAGGAGTAGCCCCTCTTACCTCCCCATTGATGGTCTCCAGGAGTAGCCCTTCTTACCTCCCCATTGATGGTCAACAGGAGTAGCCCCTCTTACCTCCCCATTGATGGTCTCCAGGAGTAGCCCCCCTTACCTCCCCATTGATGGTCCCCAAGAGTAGCCCCTCTTACCTCCCCATTGATGGTCCCCAAGAGTAGCCCCCCTTACCACCCCATTGATGGTCTCCAGGAGTAGCCCCCTTAACTCCCATTGATGGTCTCCAGGAGTAGCCCCCCTTACCTCCCTATTGATGGTGTCCAGGAGTAGCCCCTCTTACCTCCCCATTGATGGTCTCCAGGAGTAGCCCCTCTTACCTCCCCATTGATGGTCTCCAGGAGTAGCCCCCCTTACCTCCCCGTTGATGGTCTCCAGGAGTAGCCCCCCTTACCTCCCCATTGATGGTCTCCAGGAGTAGCCCCTCTTACCTCCCCATTGATGGTCTCCAGGAGTAGCCCCCCTTACCTCCGCATTGATGGTCTCCAGGAGTAGCCCCTCCTACCTCCCCATTGATGGTCCCCAAGAGTAGCCCCCTTACCCCCCATTGATGGTCTCCAGGAGTAGCCCCCCTTACCTCCCCATTGATGGTCTCCAGGAGTAGCCCCCCTTACCTCCCCATTGATGGTCTCCAGGAGTAGCCCCCCTTACCTCCCCATTGATGGTCTCCAGGAGTAGCCCCCCTTACCTCCCCATTGATGGTCCCCAGGAGTAGCCCAGCCCCTCCACCAAATCAATGATGGTCCTCAGAAGGGACCTTTTATTTCAGAGCCAAATAATGGTTCCAAGAATGTGCCCCAGTACCTTCCTCTATGATGGCCCCCAGAAATAGAAACTCTTACCTCTCACTGATGACCGGCAGAATATCCCTGGATCCCCTCACTGGTGAATTTTCTCTGCAGTGCCCCCCAAACTGTGGCTCTGCAGCTGTTGCAAAACTACAACCCACATAATCCCCTGCGTAGCCCTGCAGTGTCCCCCGACACCCACATTATGGAGCACATGGCAGAGAGCAGACCTCCAGAGTTTATGGTCATGCAGAAACTTATGTATGAGGCATGTTTTCCTACATGGAACATGGCACCGTGTATTTATACGAGGCATGGAGAGAAATGAGATCGTGGGAATATGGTGCCGGATTATAGAACCGAAGGGCACCGGACAGCGCGTCACTTTCCTTATACTGGAGCCTCTTTTTCTGTATAACCCTGTAGCGCTATGGGAAGAAACCAGACTGTATCTTAATTTCCCAGACAACCATGTTTTTGTAAACCCACAAGAATTGACTTTTTATCTGTATATTGGCTTGTGGATTTAAGTGTTTATGTCTGGTGGGTCAAGAAGACAGACATACATACCATTTAACATACTATAAGTCTGTAACAGTGACTTGTACATAGTGGGTGTTTACCTGTATTTACTGTGAGCTGATATGCTAATCGTGTATTGTACTCTATAACCAGTTTCTTGACTTCGAAGGTAGATAGGGAAAGGCTGTGAGGATGAACTGAAGCACACTGGGTAAATCTAAAAATAGCTTACATGTCTCGGGTATAAAAGAGACTTCTTTCCTTCTGGCTCTTGTCACTCTTGAGGGTCTCAGCTGACGGTACTTTGGACCCAGCTGAAAGAACACAGGACTGCTCTCGATCATCTCCCTACGCTTGTTGTACCTCTTCTCTGTGTGTACCACAGGTGGAATATCGACCCTGGGAACTCTAACATATCATCTACCATCATCTTAGTGAGACAGCGGAGGGGTGAGACCTTGTAATGTGCACCATCTTGGGGGTAATGGCTGGGAATGTTCTGTTTGCTATATGGTGTTGTGGTTCAATAAAGCATTGCCGCACTGTTTTACCCTAACCCTGCGTTGTCTGTGTGGTATGTGCCCACGGGGAGATAGAGCGGGCGTTCAGTGGTATGAGCCCCGGTCCATGCAGTCTTTCTAAAGGCAGCCAGGCCAGCGGACGAGATCACCCACTCACCCCGTTTCTCCACACGCCACCTATAGGAAATAGCCATCCTAACAGTCACTCTCGACCCTATAACGAGCGGTCACATGACTCAGGATAGAAGCCAAAACCAAAATCTCAATTGCAGATACTGTGTTTCAGGGTCGTGCCCCTCGTCAGTGCAAGGTGTGAGATCTGGTTTGGCTGTGGGTGAGAGGCATCTGACCGGGATCCAAGAGGTAACGTTCCTCCTTCCGGAGCGTAAACGTTACGCCAGTTATGTTATAGGTCGAAACATCACAGATCTCTGGACGACTTTAAGGAGAAAAGTCTCCTTTCCTTATAGTCTGGGAGCGCGGGGCGTCCTACACTGTCGGTGCCGAGAGTGGAGCCATTACTGGAGCGGCACGTCCGAAGTGTGCCGTATAGCCAACCATACTGCCCGGCACTGCCCTCCGCATGGTCATGCCCACCGCCCGGCACTTACCACTGTGAGAACGGCGCTCAGCCCTGCAGAAGACATCTCCTGAGTGAAGTTAGAGCCCTGCGCCACTCCTGAAAGAGGAAAGCAAACCTGACGGATCCACTCATGTAACTCAGGATCAGTAACGTATGTACCCAGTGACTGCACCAGCAGAATAGTGACTGCAGCTCTGGAGTATAATACAGGATTTAACTCAGGATCAGTAATGTAATGTATGTACACAGTGACTGCACCAGCAGAATAGTGAGTGCAGCTCTGGAGTATAATACAGGATGTAACTCAGGATCAGTAATGTAATGTATGTACACAGTGACTGCACCAGCAGAATAGTGAGTGCAGCTCTGGAGTATAATACAGGATGTAACTCAGGATCAGTAATGTAATGTACACAGTGACTGCACCAGCAGAATAGTGAGTGCAGCTCTGGAGTATAATACAGGATGTAACTCAGGATCAGTAATGTAATGTATGTACACAGTGACTGCACCAGCAGAATAGTGAGTGCAGCTCTGGAGTATAATACAGGATGTAACTCAGGATCAGTAATGTAATGTATGTACACAGTGACTGCACCAGCAGAATAGTGACTGCAGCTCTGGAGTATAATACAGGATGTAACTCAGGATCAGTAATGTATGTACCCAGTGACTGTACCAGCAGAATAGTGAGTGCAGCTCGGGAGTATAATACAGGATGTAACTCAGGATCAGTAATGTAATGTATGTACACAGTGACTGCACCAGCAGAATAGTGAGTGCAGCTCTGGAGTATAATACAGGATGTAACTCAGGATCAGTAATGTAATGTATGTACACAGTGACTGCACCAGCAGAATAGTGAGTGCAGCTCGGGAGTATAATACAGGATGTAACTCAGGATCAGTAATGTATGTACACAGTGACTGCACCAGCAGAATAGTGAGTGCAGCTCTGGAGTATAATACAGGATGTAACTCAGGATCAGTAATGTAACGTATGTACCCAGTGACTGCACCAGCAGAATAGTGAGTGCAGCTCTGGAGCATAATACAGGATGTAACTCAGGATCAGTAATGTAATGTATGTACACAGTGACTGCACCAGCAGAATAGTGAGTGCAGCTCTGGAGTATAATACAGGATGTAACTCAGGATCAGTAATGTAATGTAATGTACACAGTGACTGCACCAGCAGAATAGTGAGTGCAGCTCTGGGTATAATACAGGATATAACTCAGGATCAGTAATGTAATGTATGTACACAGTGACTGCACCAGCAGTAATAGTGAGTGCAGCTCTGGGTATAATACAGGATGTAACTCAGGATCAGTAATGTAATGTATGTACACAGTGACTGCACCAGCAGAATAGAGAGTGCAGCTCTGGAGTATAATACAGGGTGTAACTCAGGATCAGTAATGTTATGTATGTACACAGTGACTGCACCAGCAGAATAGTGAGTGCAGCTCTGGAGTATAATACAGGATGTAACTCAGGATCACTAATGTAATGTATGTACACAGTGACTGCACCAGCAGAATAGTGAGTGCAGCTCTGGAGTATAATACAGGATGTAACTCAGGATCAGTAATGTAATGTATGTACACAGTGACTGCACCAGCAGAATAGTGAGTGCAGCTCTGGAGTATAATACAGGATGTAACTCAGGATCAGTAATGTATGTACACAGTGACTGCACCAGCAGAATAGTGAGTGCAGCTCTGGGTATAATACAGGATGTAACTCAGGATCAGTAATGTATGTACACAGTGACTGCACCAGCAGAATAGTGAGTGCAGCTCTGGAGTAGAATACAGGATTAACTCCGGATCAGTAATGTAATGTATGTACACAGTGACTGCACCAGCAGAACAGTGAGTGCAGCTCTGGAGTATAATACAGGATGTAACTCAGGATCAGTAATGTAATGTATGTACACAGTGACTACACCAGCAGAATAGTGAGTTCAGCTCTGGAGTATAATACAGGAGGTAACTCAGGATCAGTAATGTATGTACACAGTGACTGCACCAGCAGAATAGTGAGTGCAGCTCTGGAGTATAATACAGGAGTAACTCAGCATCAGTAATGTATGTACACAGTGACTGCACCAGCAGAATAGTGAGTGCAGCTCTGGAGTATAATACAGGATGTAACTCAGGATCAGTAATGTATGTACACAGTGACTGCACCAGCAGAATAGTGAGTGCAGCTCTGGAGTATAATACAGGATGTAACTCAGGATCAGTAATGTATGTACACAGTGACTGCACCAGCAGAATAGTGAGTGCAGCTCTGGAGTATAATACAGGAGTAACTCAGCATCAGTAATGTATGTACACAGTGACTGCACCAGCAGAATAGTGAGTGCAGCTCTGGGTATAATACAGGATGTAACTCAGGATCAGTAATGTATGTACACAGTGACTGCACCAGCAGAATAGTGAGTGCAGCTCTGGAGTTAATACAGGAGGTAACTCAGGATCAGTAATGTAATGTATGTACACAGTGACTGCACCAGCAGAATAGTGAGTGCAGCTCTGGGTATAATACAGGATGTAACTCAGGATCAGTAATGTAATGTATGTACACAGTGACCGCACCAGCAGAATAGTGAGTGCAGCTCTGGAGTATAATACAGGATGTAACTCAGGATTAGTAATGTAATGTTTGTACACAGTGACTGCTCCAGCAGAATAGTGAGTGCAGCTCTGGGTATAATACAGGATGTAACTCAGGATCAGTAATGAATGTATGTACACAGTGACTGCACCAGCAGAATAGTGAGTGCAGCTCTGGAGTATAATTACAGGTGGTAACTCAGGATCAGTAATGTAATGTATGTACACAGTGACTGCACCAGCAGAATAGTGAGTGCAGCTCTGGGTATAATACAGGATGTAACTCAGGATCAGTAATGTAATGTATTTTACACAGTGACTGCACCAGCAGAATAGTGAGTGCAGCTCTGGAGTATAATACAGGATGTAACTCAGGATCAGTAATGTATGTATGTACACAGTGACTGCACCAGCAGAATAGTGAGTGCAGCTCTGGAGTATAATACAGGATGTAACTCAGGATCAGTAATGTAATGTATGTACACAGTGACTGCACCAGCAGAATAGTGAGTGCAGCTCTGGAGTATAATACAGGATGTAACTCAGGATCAGTAATGTAATGTATGTACACAGTGACTGCACCAGCAGAATAGTGAGTGCAGCTCTGGGGTATAATACAGGAGGGTAACTCAGGATCAGTAATGTAATGTATGTACACAGTGACTGCACCAGCAGAATAGTGAGTGCAGCTCTGGAGTATAATACAGGATGTAACTCAGGATCAGTATGTAATGTATGTACACAGTGACTGCACAGCAGAATAGTGAGTGCAGCTCTGGAGTATAATACAGGATGTAACTCAGGATCAGTAATGTATGTATGTACACAGTGACTGCACCAGCAGAATAGTGAGTGCAGCTCTGGAGTATAATACAGGATGTAACTCAGGATCAGTAATGTAATGTATGTACACAGTGACTGCACCAGCAGAATAGTGAGTGCAGCTCTGGAGTATAATACAGGATGTAACTCAGGATCAGTAATGTATGTATGTCACAGTGACTGCACCAGCAGAATAGTGAGTGCAGCTCTGGAGTATAATACAGGATGTAACTCAGGATCAGTAATGTAATGTATGTACACAGTGACTGCACCAGCAGAATAGTGAGTGCAGCTCTGGGTATAATACAGGATGTAATCAGGATCAGTAATGTAATGTATGTACACAGTGACTGCACCAGCAGAATAGTGAGTGCAGCTCTGGAGTATAATACAGGATGTAACTCAGGATCAGTAATGTAATGTATGTACACAGTGACTGCACCAGCAGAATAGTGAGTGCAGCTCTGGAGTATAATACAGGATGTAACTCAGGATCAGTAATGTAATGTTGTACACAGTGACTGCACCAGCAGAATAGTGAGTGCAGCTCTGGAGTATAATACAGGATGTAACTCAGGATCAGTAATGTAATGTATGTACACAGTGACTGCACCAGCAGAATAGTGAGTGCAGCTCTGGAGTATAATACAGGATGTAACTCAGGATCAGTAATGTAATGTATGTACACAGTGACTGCACCAGCAGAATAGTGAGTGCAGCTCTGGAGTATAATACAGGATGTAACTCAGGATCAGTAATGTAATGTATGTACACAGTGACTGCACCAGCAGAATAGTGAGTGCAGCTCTGGGTATATACAGGATGTAACTCAGGATCAGTAATGTAATGTATGTACACAGTGACTGCACCAGCAGAATAGTGAGTGCAGCTCTGGAGTATAATACAGGATGTAACTCAGGATCAGTAATGTAATGTATGTACACAGTGACTGCACCAGCAGAATAGTGAGTGCAGCTCTGGAGTATAATACAGGATGTAACTCAGGATCAGTAATGTAATGTATGTACACAGTGACTGCACCAGCAGAATAGTGAGTGCAGCTCTGGAGTATAATACAGGATGTAACTCAGGATCAGTAATGTAATGTATGTACACAGTGACTGCACCAGCAGAATAGTGAGTGCAGCTCTGGAGTATTATACAGGATTGTATAACTCAGGATCAGTATGTAATGGTATGTACACAGTGACTGCACCAGCAGAATAGTGAGTGCAGCTCTGGAGTATATACAGGATGTAACTCAGGATCAGTAATGTATGTATGTACACAGTGACTGCACCAGCAGAATAGTGAGTGCAGCTCTGGAGTATAATACAGGATGTAACTCAGGATCAGTAATGTAATGTATGTACACAGTGACTGCACCAGCAGAATAGTGAGTGCAGCTCTGGAGTATAATACAGGATGTAACTCAGGATCAGTAATGTAAGTATGTACACAGTGACTGCACCAGCAGAATAGTGAGTGCAGCTCTGGAGTATAATACAGGATGTAACTCAGGATCAGTAATGTATGTTGTACACAGTGACTGCACCAGCAGAATAGTGAGTGCAGCTCTGGAGTATAATACAGGATGTAACTCAGGATCAGTTAATGTTATGTACACAGTGACTGCACCAGCAGAATAGTGAGTGCAGCTCTGGAGTATAATACAGGATGTAACTCAGGATCAGTAATGTAATGTATGTACACAGTGACTGCACCAGCAGAATAGTGAGTGCAGCTCTGGAGTATAATACAGGATGTAACTCAGGATCAGTAATGTAATGTATGTACACAGTGACTGCACCAGCAGAATAGTGAGTGCAGCTCTGGAGTATAATACAGGATGTAACTCAGCATCAGTAATGTAATGTATGTACACAGTGACTGCACCAGCAGAATAGTGAGTGCAGCTCTGGAGTATAATACAGGATGTAACTCAGCATCAGTAATGTAATGTATGTACACAGTGACTGCACCATCAGAATAGTGAGTGCAGCTCTGGAGTATAATACAGGAGGTAACTCAGGATCAGTAATGTAATGTATGTACACAGTGACTGCACCAGCAGAATAGTGAGTGCAGCTCTGGAGTATAATACAGGAGGTAACTCAGGATCAGTAATGTATGTACACAGTGACTGCACCAGCAGAATAGTGAGTGCAGCTCTGGAGTATAATACAGGATGTAACTCAGGATCAGTAATGTATGTACACTGTGACTCCACATTTTCTATACATTATTTCTGCTTGTAAACTAATATGATGATCAGTAGATTCATGCTGAGACTCACCTTCAATTGCGAGGATCTTGCTCTGCAGTTCATTAAAGAAACCCACCAGTCTAGAATAATCTGTTAGGACCTCCGTGTGCTTATCTGTTGGATAAGAAGCCAGTTTGGCTATTTTGTCTCTTAAGCTTATGAAGTTTTTTCCTACCTGTTAAGAAAATAAATTTGAACATGGCGTTTGTAAAACTGTAGGAAGGAAGGACTTTAAAGGGTTTCGTATATCAGCTGAGGCCACCGCCATCAGGGGCTTATCTTACATTCTGTAATCCTGCAGATAAGCCCCGATGTCACCTGAAAAAGAAGAAAACGAGTTATATTATACTCACCCGGGGGCGGTCCGGTGCGGTACGGTCCGATGGGTGTCGCGGTCCGGGTCCGGCGCCTCCCATCTTCTAGTGATGACGTCCTCCTCCTTGCTCTGCCGCGCTCGTGCGCAGGCGCACTGCTCTTTCCTGTTCAGGGCAGAGTAAAGTACTGCTGTGCGCAGGCGCTGGACCTCTCTAACCTTTCCCGGCGTCTGTGCACTGCGGTACTTTACTCTGCCCTGAACAGGACAGAGCAGTGCGCCTGCGCACGAGCGCGGCAGAGCAAGGAGGAGGACGTCATCACTAGAAGATGGGAGGCGCCGGACCCGGACCGCGACACCCATCGCACCGTACCGCACCGGACCACCCCCGGGTGAGTATAATATAACTCGTTTTTCTTATCTTTCAGGTTACATCGGGGCTTATCTGCAGGATTACAGAATGTAAGATAAGCCCCTGATGGCGGTGGCCGCAGCTGATATACGAAAAATGGGGTGACAGATTCCCCTTTAATTTGTTTGTCTACAGAGTAAAGGATAGACAATAGAAGGATAGCCCTGAGAGTGCATCATGAATGAGGAGTGGAGGACAGAAAATAACCCTGAGAGTGCATCATGGATGAGGAGTGGAGGACAGAAGATAACCCTGAGAGGGCATCATGGATGAGGAGTGGAGGACAGAAGATTCCCCTGAGATGGCGTCATGGATGAGGAATGGAGGACAGAAGATAACCCTGAGATGGCGTCAAGGATAAGGATGGGACATTAGATAGCCTCAGATGGTGTCAGGAAGGAAGGAGGACATTAGATAGCCCTGAGAGGCATCATGGATGAGGAAATGGAGGACAGAAGATAACCCTGAGATTAAGTCAAGGATGAGGAATGGAGGACAACGATAACCCTGAGATTAGTCATGGATGAGGAATGGAGGACATTAGATAGCCCTGAGATGGGAGTCATGGATGAGTATGGAGGACATAGAGATAGCCCTGAGATGTCGTCATGGATGAGGAATGGAGGACAGAAGTTAACCCTGAGATTGCGTCATGGATGAGGAGTGGAGGACAGAAGATAACCCTGAGATGGCGTCATGGATGAGGAGTGGAGGACAGAAGATAACCCTGAGATTACGTCATGGATGAGGAATGGAGGACAGAAGATAACCCTGAGATGGCGTCATGGATGAGGAATGGAGGACATTAGATAGCCCTCAGATGGCGTCATGGATGAGGAATGGAGGACAGAAGGTAACCCTGAGATGTTGTACTGAATAAGGAATGGAGGACAGAAGATAACCCTGATATGTCGTACTGAATGAGGAGTGGAGGACAGAAGATAACCCTGAGATGGTGTCATGGATGAGGAATGGAGGACAGAAGATAATCCTGAGATGGCGTTATGGATGAGGAGTGGAGGACAGAAGATAACCCTGAGAGGTACTGGATGAGGAATGGAGGACAGAAGATAACCCTGAGAGGTACTGGATGAGGAATGGAGGACAGACGATACCCCTGAGATGGTGTCCTAGATGAGGAGTCCAGTACAGAAAATCGCCCTGTGATGCGGTCTTGGTTTAGGAGTGAAATACAGAAGGTAGCCCTGAAATATCATGCTGGATGAGGAGTGTAGGACAGAAGAAAGCCCTGTGAGAGCATTGAAAACAAAGCTGGTTACCCCAATGACATAACGGGTGACTTTCTGCTGGTCTGTAGCTTCTATGACTCCATTATTACTATCGTGGGAGTCTCCATCTGACAGAAGGAGAAGAATTTTCTTTGCCTGCTCCCGAGCTCCCGCTACAGGTGTGAAGATCTCATTTCTGCAGGAATACATGGGAATTTAATAGATGTGTAAAAGCACAAAACACTGACCTTCATCAGGACAGGTAAACGGACTCTACCCACAAAGCTTCAGGAAACCAATGCCTCCATCCAGGATCATGATTATGGGATCTCATGAACGTTGGAAATGAAGCGTGATCAACTGTTGCCGGTGTGAGCAGGAACCATGGTAGGCATGCAGCATTTGTGACCAGGATCCCGCTACCGGTCTCCCCAGCGGAGGCCCTGGACTCCACCGCTGCCTCCTTCATGTATGGTCAGTATATGACTGCTATAGGCGAGGCCCCACACCCGACCAGAAAAGGACATACAACCACCACCACAGGGATCAGAGAACTCACAGGGTGAAGTTGATGGCTTTGAATATGTTTGTTCCACCTCTTAAATGTTTCATGCCTAAATTCTTCTTCGCCCTTTCCATTCTGATAATCCTTAAAATTGAAAATTTTCTCTGGAAAACTCGCAAACTTAACAACCGCAAACTATAAAAAAGAAAAGTAATTAATTGTTGAACAGAAAGAAATACAATGAATGGTCCAAGAGAAAGAAGAGACTGCAGACGGTATGTGATGGAGGAGGAGGAGGGTGGAGAAAGGAGATGACGGTATGTGATGATGGATGGAGAAGGAGGGTGGAGAATGGAGAGATCAGTATGTGATGATGGAGAAGGAGGGTGGAGAAAGGAGATGACGGTATGTGATGATGGATGGAGGAGGAGGGTGGAGAATGGAGAGATCAGTATGTGATGATGGAGAAGGAGGGTGGAGAAAGGAGATGACGTATGTGATGATGGATGGAGGAGGAGGGTGGAGAATGGAGATGTCAGTATGTGATGATGGAGGAGGAGGGTGGAGAATGGAGATGATCAGTATGTGATGATGGAGAAGGAGGGTGGAGAATGGAGAATCAGTATGTGATGATGGAGAAGGAGGGTGGAGAATGGAGATGACGGTATGTGATGATGGATGGAGGAGGAGGGTGGAGAATGGAGAGATCAGTATGTGATGATGGAGAGGAGGGTGGAGAAAGGAGATGCAGTATGTGATGATGGATGGAGGAGGAGGGTGGAGAATGGAGAGTCAGTATGTGATGATGGAGGGAGGGTGGAAGGAGTAGTAGTGATGATGGAGAGGGTGGAGAAGGAGTGTAGTTGTGATGATGGAGAAGGAGGGTGGAGAATGAGGAGATTGTATGATGGGGGAGGAGGTGGAGAATGGAGATGTCATATGTATGATGGAGGAGGAGGGTGGAGAATGGAGATGTCAGTATGTGATGATGGAGGAGGAGGGTGGAGAATGGAGATGTCAGTATGTGATGATGGAGAAGGAGGGTGGAGAATGGAGATGTCAGTATGTGATGATGGAGGAGGAGGTGTGGAGAATGGAGAGTCAGTATGTGATGATGGAGGAAGGAGGGTGGAGAATGGAGATGCAGTATGTATGATGGAGGAGGAGGGTGGAGAATGGAGATGTCAGTATGTGATGATGGATGGAGAAGGAGGGTGGAGAATGGAGAGGTCAGTATGTGATGATGGAGGAGGAGGGTGGAGAATGGAGATGTCAGTATGTGATGATGGAGAGAGGAGGGTGGAGAATGGAGATGTCAGTATGTGATGATGGAGGAGGAGGGTGGAGAATGGAGAGTCAGTATGTGATGATGGAGAAGGAGGGTGGAGAATGGAGATGTCAGTATGTGATGATGGAGGAGGAGGGTGGAGAATGGAGAGGTCAGTATGTGATGATGGAGAAGGAGGGTGGAGAATGGAGATGTCAGTATGTGATGATGGAGGAGGAGGGTGGAGAATGGAGATGACGGTATGTGATGATGAGAGAGGAGGGTGGAGAATGGAGAGTCAGTATGATGATGGAGAGGGGGAATGGAAGGTATAGTGAGATGGAGGAGAGTGGAGATGAGATGACGGTATGTGATGATGGAGGAAGGAGGGTGGAGAATGGAGAGTCAGTATGTGATGATGGAGGAGGAGGGTGGAGAATGGAGAGGTCAGTATGTGATGATGGATGAAAGGAGGGTGGAGAATGGAGAGAGTCAGTATGTGATGATGGAGGAGGAGGGTGGAGAATGGAGAGGTCAGTATGTGATGATGGAGAAGGAGGGTGGAGAATGGAGATGTCAGTATGTGATGATGGATGGAGGAGGAGGTGGAGAATGGAGATGACGGTATGTGATGATGGAGGAGGAGGGTGGAGAATGGAGATGGTCAGTATGTGATGATGGATGAGAGGAGGGTGGAGAATGGAGAGGTCAGTATGTGATGATGGAGGAGGAGGGTGGAGAATGGAGATGACGGTATGTGATGATGGATGAGAAAGGGGGGTGGAGAATGGAGATGTCAGTATGTGATGATGGAGGAGGAGGGTGGAGAATGGAGATGTCAGTATGTGATGATGGAGAAGGAGGGTGGAGAATGGAGAGGTCAGTATGTGATGATGGAGGAGGAGGGTGGAGAATGGAGATGTCAGTATGTGATGATGGAGGAGGAGGTGGAGAATGGAGATGTCAGTATGTGATGATGGAGAAGGAGGGTGGAGAATGGAGGTCAGTATGTGATGATGAGGAGGAGGGTGGAGAAGGAGATGACGTATGTGATGATGGAGGAGGAGGGTGGAGAAAGGAGATGACGGTATGTGATGATGGAGGAGGAGGGTGGAGAATGGAGAGGTCAGTATGTGATGATGGATGGAGAAGGAGGGTGGAGAATGGATGAGGTCAGTTGTGATGATGGAGAAGGAGGGTGGAGAATGGAGAGGTCAGTATGTGATGATGGGAGGAGGAGGGTGGAGAATGGAGATGACGGTATGTGATGATGGAGAGAGGAGGGTGGAGAATGGAGATGTCAGTATGTGATGATGGAGAAGGAGGGTGGAGAATGGAGACAGTATGTGATGATGGAGAAGGAGGGTGGAGAATGGAGATGTCAGTATGTGATGATGGAGGAGGAGGTGGAGAATGGAGATGACGGTATGTGATGATGAGAGAAGGAGGGTGGAGAATGGAGAGGTCAGTATGTGATGATGGAGGAGGAGGGTGGAGAAAGGAGATGACGGTATGTGATGATGGAGAGAGGGTGGAGAATGGAGAGTCGTATTGATGATGGAGAGGAGGGTGGAGAATGGAGAGGTCAGTATGTGATGATGGAGAGGAGGTGGAGAATGGAGAGTCAGTATGTGATGATGGAGAGGAGGGTGGAGAATGGGAGTCGTATTGATGATGAGGAGGAGGTGGAGAATGGAGAGAGTATGTGATGATGGGAGGAGGGTGGAGAATGGAGAGGTCAGTATTGATGATGAGGAGGAGGGTGGAGAATGGAGAGTCAGTATGTGATGATGGAGAAGGAGGGGAGAATGGAGAGTCGTATGTGTGATGGAGAGGGGGGAGAATGGGAGTCGTATGTGAGAGGGGAGGAGGGTGGAAATGGAATGTCAGTATGTGATGAGGAGAGAGGGGAGAAGGAGAGTCGTATGTGATGATGGAGGAGAGGGTGGAGAAGGAGAGTCAGTATGTGATGATGGAGGAGGAGGGTGGAAATGAGAGTCAGTATGTATGATGAAGGAGGTGAATGGAGATGCGTATGTGTGATGGAGGAGAGGGTGAGAATGGAGAGCGTATGTGATGATGGAGGAGAGGGTGGAAATGGAGATGAGTATGTGATGATGGAGGAGGAGGGTGAGATGGAATGTCAGTATGTGAGAGGAGGAGGAGGGTGGAAATGGATTCAGTATATGATGATGGAGAGAGGGTGGAGAAAGGAGATGTCGTTGTGATGATGGAGGAGGAGGTGGAGAATGGAGATGTCAGTATGTGATGATGGGAGGAGGGTGGAGAATGGGAGCATATGTATGATGGAGGAGGAGGTGGAGAAGGAGAGCGTATGTGATGATGGAGGAGGAGGTGGAGAATGAGAGAGTAGTGATGATGGAGGAGGTGGAGAGGGATGCGTATTGATGAGGGAGGAGGTGGAAGAGTAGTATTGATGGGAGAGGAGGGTGGAATGGAGATCGTATGTGATGAGAGAGGAGGTGAAGGAGAGCGTATTGATGAGGAGGAGGAGGTGGAAATGGAGATGTCAATGTGATGATGGAGAGGGTGAGATGGAATGGATAGATGATGATGATGAGGAGGGAATGGGAGTCAGTATGTATGGAGAGGAGGGTGAATGAGATGCAGTATGTGATGGAGGAGTGAGAATGGAATCAGTTGTATGAGGAGGTGGAATGAGATATATTATGATGAGAGAGGTGAGAATGGAGATGCTATGTGAGTGAGATGAGGGTGGAGAAAGGAGAGGTTGTGATGTGGAGGAGGTGGAGATGAGATTCGTAGTGATGATGAGAGGAGGGTGAGAAGGAGGCGTTGTGATGAGAGAGGGAGAATGGAGAGCAGTATTGATGAGAGAGAGGGAAGGAGATGTCGTATTGATGATGAGAGGGGGAGGGGAGCGTATGTGATGGAGGAGGGTGGATGAGAGTCATATGTATGAGGGAGGTGAATGAAGTCGTATGTGATGATGGAGAGGAGGGGAATGAGAGCGTATGTGAGATGAGAGGAGGGGGAAATGAATGCTATGATAGAGAGGGGGTGGAAGAGATGTCGTATGTGATGATGGAGAGAGGGTGGAGAATGAGATGTCAGTATGTATGATGGAGAAGGGGGAAGAGATGGATGATGAGGAGAGAGGTGGAGATGAGTCGTAGTATGATGGGGAGGGGGTGGAGAATGGGATTCAGTATGATGTGGGGAGGGGGTGAATGGGATGCGTAGTGATGATGGAGGGAGGGGAAGGAGATGTCGTATTGATGTGGGGAGGTGGAA
The DNA here is from genome assembly GCA_033576555.1 of Oophaga sylvatica. Taxonomy (NCBI): domain Eukaryota; kingdom Metazoa; phylum Chordata; class Amphibia; order Anura; family Dendrobatidae; genus Oophaga; species Oophaga sylvatica. The sequence goes on from JARQOD010001225.1 coordinate 57,897, forward strand.
ATGGAGAGTAGTGTGAGGGGGGTGGGAAGAGAGGTATGTGATGAGAGGAGGTGAGAAGAGAGAGTATGGGAGAGTGGAAAAGGAAGCGTATTGATGAGGAGAGGGGGTGGAGATGGAGATAGTAGTGTGGGAGGGTGGAGAATGAGATTAATGGTGAGGAGGGAGTGAGATGGAGATGTCAGTATTTGATGAGGAGGGTGGAGATGGGAGTCAGTATGTGGATGGGAAGGGTGGAGAATGGAGAGTCTATAAGGAGGAGAGGTGGAGATGGATGTCGATTGGAGGAGGGGAGGGGGAGAGGAGTGCAGTATGTGATGTAGAGGAGGAGGGTGGATAATGGAGGTATGAAGCAGATTGGAGAGAGAGGGTGGAGAGGGATGCGTATGGATGATGGAGAGGGGTGAAGAGAGGTATGTGATGATGGAGAGGGTGGGAATGGTGTAGTATGTGTGGAGGGGGTGGGAATGATGGTATGTGAGATGGAGGAGAGGGTGAGAATGGAGATGTCAGTATGTGATGATGAGAGGGGGAGAAGGAGATAGTATGTGATGAGAGGAGGGTGGAGAGGAGAGCGTTTGTGTGAGAGGAGGGGGAAGATGAGTTGTGGATGGGAGGGTGGAGAAGAGTCGTATGTGTGTGGGAGGGGGTGGATGAGTAGTGATGAGGAGAGGAGGGGAAGGGATGCGTATTGATAGGAGAGAGGTGAATGAGAGTCAGTTGTGATGATGGAGAGGAGGTGAGAATGAGGCGTATGTGATGTGGGAGGGGAAAGGAGATGCTTGTGATGATGGAGAGGGTGGAGAGGAGATTCATATATGATGGGAGGAGGGGGAGAAGGAGATGCGTATGTGATGATGGAGAGGGGTGGAAGGAGATGGTAGTGAGATGGAGGGAGGTGAAATGGAGATGAGTAGTGAGATGGAGGGTGGAGGGATGAGTTGTGATATGAGAGAAGAGTGGAGATGGAGTGAAGAGTATGTGATGGAGAGGGGGTGGAAGGAGAGAGATGGATGAGAGGGAGGGGGAAGAGATGCTTGTGTGATGGAGGGGGAGAATGGAGAGTCGTATGTGATTGGAGAGGAGGGGATGGATGCGTATTGATGATGGAGGGGGGATGGAGTCGTAGTGGAGGGAGAGGGTGAATGAGTGAGTATGTGAGATGGGGAGAGTGGAGAATGGAGTCGATGTGTGTGGAGAGGAGGTGAGATGAGAGCGTATGTATGTGGAGGAGGGAAATGGAGTCAGATATGTGGGGAGGAGGTGGAATGAATGCGTATGTATGATGGAGGGGTGGGAAGGGAGCGATGATGATGGAGAGGAGGGAGAATGGAGAAGATGTGAGTGGAGGAGGGTGGAAGAATAGATGTGATGATGGGAGGAGGGAAGGATGCGTTGTGTGATGGGAGGGGTGAGAAGGGAGTCGTTGTAGTGGGGAGTGAAGGAGGAGAGGGGAGATGTCAGTATGTGATGATGGAGGAGGAGGAGGGGGGGGGGGGGGGGGGGGGGGGGGGGGGGGGGGGGGGGGGGGGGGGGGGGGGGGGGGGGGGGGGGGGGGGGGGGGGGGGGGGGGGGGGGGGGGGGGGGGGGGGGGGGGGGGGGGGGGGGGGGGGGGGGGGGGGGGGGGGGGGGGGGGGGGGGGGGGGGGGGGGGGGGGGGGGGGGGGGGGGGGGGGGGGGGGGGGGGGGGGGGGGGGGGGGGGGGGGGGGGGGGGGGGGGGGGGGGGGGGGGGGGGGGGGGGGGGGGGGGGGGGGGGGGGGGGGGGGGGGGGGGGGGGGGGGGGGAGGAGGGTGGAGAATGGAAGGTCAGTATGTGATGATGGAGAAGGAGGGTGGAGAATGGAGATGTCAGTATGTGATGATGGAGAAGGAGGGTGGAGAATGGAGATGTCAGTATGTGATGATGGAGGAAGGAGGGTGGAGAATGGAGAGGTTCAGTATGTGATGATGGAGGAAGGAGGGTGGAGAATGGAGATGTCAGTATGTGATGATGGAGGAGAGGAGGGTGGAGAATGGAGATGACGGTATGTGATGATGGATGGAGAGGAGGGTGGAGAATGGAGATGACAGTATGTGATGATGGAGGAGGAGGGTGGAGAATGGAGATGACGGTATGTGATGATGGAGGAGGAGGTGTGGAGAATGGAGATGAGTCAGTATGTGATGATGGAGGAGGAGGGTGGAGAATGGAGATGATCAGGTATGTGATGATGGAGAGGAGGGTGGAGAATGGAGATGTCAGTATGTGATGATGGAGAGGAGGGTGGAGAATGGAGAGGTCAGTATGTGATGATGGAGAAGGAGGGTGGAGAAATGGAGATGTCAGTATGTGATGATGGATGGAGAAGGAGGGTGGAGAATGGAGAGGTCAGTATGTGATGATGGAGGAGGAGGGTGGAGAATGGAGATGACGTATGTGATGATGGATGGAGAGGAGGGTGGAGAATGGAGAGGTCAGTATGTGATGATGGAGGAGGAGGGTGGAGAATGGAGAGATGTCAGTATGTGATGATGGAAGGAGGAGGGTGGAGAATGGAGAGGTCAGTATGTGATGATGGAGGAGAGGAGGGTGGAGAATGGAGAGGTCAGTATGATGATGATGGAGGGAAGGAGGGTGGAGAATGGAGAGGTCAGTATGTGATGATGGAGGAGGAGGGTGGAGAATGGAGAGTCAGTATGTGATGATGGAGGAGGAGGGTGGAGAAAGGAGATGACGGTATGTGATGATGGAGGAGGAGGGTGGAGAATGGAGATGTCAGTATGTGATGATGGAGGAGGAGGGTGGAGAAAGGAGATGACGGTATGTGATGATGGAGGAGGAGGGTGGAGAATGGAGATGTCAGTATGTGATGATGGAGGAGGAGGGTGGAGAAATGGAGATGCGTATGTGATGATGGAGGAGGAGGGTGGAGAATGGAGAGTCAGTATGTGATGATGGAGAGGAGGTGGAGAATGGAGATGAGTATGTGATGATGGAGGAGGAGGGTGGAGAATGGAGATGTCGTATGTGATGATGGAGGAAGGAGGGTGGAGAATGGAGATGTCAGTATGTGATGATGGAGGAGGAGGTGGAGAATGGAGATGCAGTATGTGATGATGGAGGAGGAGGGTGGAGAATGGAGATGTCAGTATGTGATGATGGAGGAGGAGGGTGGAGAATGGAGATGACGTATGTGATGATGGAGGAGGAGGGTGGAGAATGGAGATGTCGTATGTGATGATGGAGGAGGAGGGTGGAGAATGGAGATGTCGTATGTGATGATGGAGGAGGAGGGTGGAGAATGGAGATGTCAGTATGTGATGATGGAGGAGGAGGGTGGAGAATGGAGATGTCAGTATGTGATGATGGAGGAGGAGGGTGAGAAATGGAGATGACGTATGTGATGATGGAGGAGGGGGTAGAATGGAGATGTCAGTATGTGATGATGGAGAGGAGGGTGGAGAATGGAGATGTCAGTATGTGATGATGGAGGAAGGAGGGTGGAGAATGGAGATGTCAGTATGTGATGATGGAGGAGGAGGGTGGAGAATGGAGAGTCAGTATGTGATGATGGAGGAGGAGGTGGAGAATGGAGATGTCAGTATGTGATGATGGAGAGGAGGGTGGAGAAGGAGATAGTATGTGATGATGGAGAGGAGGGTGGAGAATGGAGATGTCAGTATGTGATGATGGATGGGAAGGAGGGTGGAGAATGGAGATGTCAGTATGTGATGATGGAGGGGAGGGTGGAGAATGGAGATGTAGTATGTGATGATGGAGGAGGAGGGTGGAGAAGGAGATGACGGTATGTGATATGGAGGAGGAGGGTGGAGAATGGAGAGGTCAGTATGTGATGATGGAGGAGGAGGGTGGAGAATGGAGATGCAGTATGTGATGATGGAGGAGGAGGGTGGAGAATGGAGATGTCAGTATGTGATGATGGAGGAGGAGGGTGGAGAATGGAGATGTCAGTATGTGATGATGGAGGAGGAGGGTGGAGAATGGAGAGTCAGTATGTGATGATGGAGAAGGAGGGTGGAGAATGGAGATGTCAGTATGTGATGATAGGAGGAGGAGGGTGGAGAATGGAGATGTCAGTATGTGATGATGGAGGAGGAGGGTGGAGAATGGAGATGTCGGTATGTGATGATGGAAGGAGGGTGGAGAATGGAGATGTCAGTATGTGATGATGGAGAAGGAGGGATGGAGAATGGGATGTCAGTATGTGATGATGGAGGAGGAGGGTGGAGAATGGAGATGTCAGTATGTGATGATGGAGAAGGAGGGTGGAGAATGGAGATGTCAGTATGTGATGATGGAGGAGGAGGGTGGAGAATGGAGAGGTCAGTATGTAGATGATGAGAGGAGGGTGGGAATGAGAGGTATGTGTATGGAGGAGGAGGGTGGAGAATGGAGTGTCAGTATGTATGATGGAGAAGAGGGTGGAGAATGGAGATGTCAGTATGTGATGATGGAGGAGGAGGGTGGAGAAGGATGTAGGTATTGATGATGGAGAGGAGGGTGGAGAATGGAGATGTCAGTATGTGATGATGGAGGAGGAGGGTGGAGAATGGAGATGTCAGTATGTGATGATGGAGAGGAGGTGGAGAATGGAGACGGTATGATGATGAGAGAGTGAGAATGGATCAGTATGTGATGATGAGGAGGAGGTGGAGAATGAGAGTCAGTATGTGATGATGAGAGGTGAGAAGGATGACGTATGTGATGTAGGGAGTGGGAAGAGATCAGTATGTGATGATGGAGAAGGAGGGTGGAGAATGGAGAGTCAGTATGTGATGATGGAGAGGAGGTGGAGAATGGAGATGCAGTATGTGATGATGGAGGAGGAGGGTGGAGAATGGAGATGTCGTATGTGATGATGGAGAGGAGGGTGGAGAATGGAGAGTCAGTATGTGATGATGAGAGGAGGGTGGAGAATGGAGAGTCGTATGTGATGATGGAGAGGAGGGTGAGAATGGAATGTCAGTATGTGATGATGGAGAAGGAGGGTGGAGAATGGAGATGTCAGTATGTGATGATGGAGGAGGAGGGTGGAGAAAGGAGAGTCAGTATGTGATGATGAGGAGGAGGGTGGAGAATGGAGATGTCAGTATGTGATGATGGAGGAGGAGGGTGGAGAATGAGATGTCGTATGTGATGATGGAGAGGAGGTGGAGAAGGAGATGTAGTATGTGATGATGGAGGAGGAGGGTGGAGAATGGAGAGGTCAGTATGTGATGATGGAGGAGGAGGGTGGAGAAGGAGATGTCGTATGTGATGATGGAGGAGGAGGGTGGAGAAGGAGATGATCGTATGTGATGATGGAGAGAGGAGGGTGGAGAATGGAGAGTCGTATGTGATGATGGAGAAGGAGGTGAGAATGGAGAGAGTTGTGATGAGGAGAAGGAGGTGGAGAAGGGATATGAGGTAGTATGTGATGATGGAGAAGGAGGGGAATGGAGAGCAGTATGTGATGATGGAGGAGGAGGGTGGAGAAGAGATCAGTATTATAGATGGAGGAGCGCGTGGAGAATTGGATGTCGGTATGTGTGATGTGAGGAGGAGGGTGGAGAATAGGAGATGCAGTATGTGATGATGGATGAGGAGGTGGAGAAAAAGGAGATGACAGTTGTGATGATGGAGAGGAGGGTGGAACAGGAGAGTCAGTATGTGATGATGGAGAGAGGAGGGTGGAGAATGGACGACTGCAGTATGTGATGATGGAGGAGGAGGGTGGAGAAAGGAGATGACGTGTATGTGATGATGGAGAGGAGGGTGGAGAATGGAGAGTGTCAGATGTTGATGATGGAGAGGAGGGTGGAGAAGGAGAGACAGTCTTATGTGTGAGTGGAGAAGGAGGGTGGAAGAATGGAGATGGGTCATATGATGATGGAGGAGGAGAGGTGGAGAATGGAGAGACGTTATGTGATGATGGAGAAGAGGCGTGGAGAATGAGAGTCATGTATGTGATGTGATGGAGGAGGGTGGAGAATGGAGATGCAGTATGTGATGATGGAGGAGGAAGGGTGGAGAAATGGAGATGACGATGTGATGATGGAGGAGGAGGTGGAGAAATGGACGAGTCAGGTATGTGATGTGGAGGATGACGGTGGAGATGGGAATGACTCAGTATGTGATGATGGAGAAGGAGGGTGGAGAATGGAGATGACGGTATGTGATGATGGAGGAGGAGGGTGGAGAATGGAGAGGTCAGTATGTGATGATGGAGAGAGGAGGGTGGAGAATGGAGATGACGGTATGTGATGATGGAGGAGGAGGGTGGAGAATGGAGATGTCAGTATGTGATGATGAGGAGAAGGAGGGTGGAGAATGGAGATGTCAGTATGTGATGATGGAGGAGGAGGGTGGAGAATGGAGATGACGGTATGTGATGATGGAGAGGAGGTGTGGAGAATGGAGATGTCAGGTATGTGATGATGGAGGAGGAGGGTGGAGAATGGAGAGAGTCAGTATGTGATGATGGAGGAGGAGGGTGGAGAATGAGATGTCAGTATGTATGATGGAGGAGGAGGTGGAGAATGGAGATGCGTATGTGATGATGGAGGAGGAGGGTGGAGAAAGGAGATGCGGTATGTGATGATGGAGGAGGAGGGTGGAGAATGGAGAGTCAGTATGTGATGATGGAGAAGGAGGGTGGAGAATGGAGATGTCAGTATGTGATGATGGAGGAGGAGGGTGGAGAAATGGAGATGCAGTATGTGATGATGGAGAGGAGGGAGAAGAGATGAGTATGTAATGGAGAGGAGGTGGAGAATGGAGTGCGTATGTGATGATGGAGGAGGAGGGTGGAGAAAGGTGAGATGAGGTATGTGATGATGGAGGAGGAGGGTGGAGAATGGAGAGGTCAGTATGTGATGATGGAGGAGGAGGGTGGAGAATGGAGATGAGGTAGTGATGATGGAGGAGGAGGGTGGAGAAGGAGATGTCGTATGTGATGATGGAGGAGGAGGTGGAGAATGGAGATGTCAGTATGTGATGATGGAGGAGGAGGGTGGAGAAGGAGAGTACGTATGTGATGATGGAGGAGGAGGGTGGAGAAGGAGATGACGTATGTGATGATGGAGAGAAGGAGGGTGGAGAATGGAGAGGTCAGTATGTGATGATGGAGGAAGGAGGGTGGAGAATGGAGATGTCAGTATGTGATGATGGAGGAGGAGGGTGGAGAATGGAGATGTCAGTATGTGATGATGGAGAGGAGGTGGAGAATGGAGATGTCAGTATGTATGAGGAGAAGGAGGGTGGAGAATGGAGATGCAGTATGTGATGATGGAGGAGGAGGGTGGAGAATGGAGAGGTCAGTATGTGATGATGGAGGAGGAGGGTGGAGAATGGAGATGTCAGTATGTGATGATGGAGGAGGAGGGTGGAGAATGGAGATGTCAGTATGTGATGATGGAGAGGAGGGTGGAGAAAGGAGAGTCGTATGTGATGATGGAGGAGGAGGGTGGAGAATGGAGAGGTCAGTATGTGATGATGGAGGAGGAGGGTGGAGAATGGAGATGTCAGTATGTGATGATGGAGGAGGAGGGTGGAGAAGGAGATGACAGGTATGTGATGATGGAGGAGGAGGGTGGAGAATGGAGATGTCAGTATGTGATGATGGAGAAGGAGGTGAAGAATGGAGATCAGTATGTGATGATGGAGGAGGAGGGTGGAGAATGGAGATGACGTATGTGATGATGGAGGAGGAGGGTGGAGAAGGAGATGCGGTATGTGATGATGGAGGAGGAGGTGGAGAATGGAGATGTCAGTATGTGATGATGGAGGAGGAGGGTGGAGAAAGGAGATGCAGTATGTGATGATGGAGGAGGAGGGTGGAGAAAGGAGATGACAGTATGTGATGATGGAGGAGGAAGGTGGAGAATGGAGATGTCAGTATGTGATGATGGAGGAGGAGGGTGGAGAATGGAGATGTCGTATGTGATGATGGTGAGAAGGAGGGTGGAGAAAGGAGATGGTCAGTATGTGATGATGGAGAAGGAGGGTGGAGAATGGAGAGGTCGTATGTGATGATGGAGAAGGAGGGTGGAGAATGGAGAGCGTATGTGATGATGGAGGAGGAGGTGGAGAATGGAGAGGTCAGTATGTGATGATGGAGGAGGAGGGTGGAGAATGGAGATGTCAGTATGTGATGATGGAGAAGGAGGGTGGAGAATGGAGATGTCAGTATGTGATGATGGAGGAGGAGGGTGGAGAATGGAGAGTCAGTATGTGATGATGGAGAAGGAGGGTGGAGAAGACGGATTTTGGTAAGACCTTACCTGTAAAATCCTTTTCAGCGAAGGAAGGAAGGGAGACACAGTCATTACTAGTGGGTAGGCGGAGCCCACACAGGATAGAACACCTCAGATTAAAAAGAGTGTTGACCGGCCCCTCCAGCTTGGGCTCCTCCTACTCCAGCTCTCCAGTCCGTACACTAGCTAAGGAATAGCAAATATAACCAGCGGAGCAACATAACCCTTCTGAAAGACTTCAGAGAAAAAAACAAGTAGACAGGTTATGCATATAACAGAAAAAACCACACAGTCCCAGGTACTACTCACTGAACCTGACCACTGCGATGAGCTGGCAATGCTGGAACAGAGCCTTAGCGCGCCGACCTCAGCCCAGATAATCGCTATCAGAGAAGGGTCACGCCGCATCTGAAAACACAACAACACACCTCTGCCATGGGAGGGATCTGTGTCTCCCTTCCTTCCTTCGCTGAAAAGGATTTTACAGGTAAGGTCTTACCAAAATCCGTCTTTCAGCAGCAGATGGAAGGAAGGGAGACACAGTCATTACTAGTGGGACGTCCCAAAGCAGTCCAAAAATTAAGGGTGGGCAAAAAACCAACAGAGGCAGATTCCCAACAACTTAAATAAATGCGCAACTAGCGCTAAATACAAGTTCACAAGAACTTTAAACTGCAGCCGCCTGCAGGACCCTACGTCCTAAGGCCGCATCAGCGGAAGCACTGACGTCCACCTTATAAAATTTTGTAAATGTGTGGACGGAGCGCCAGGTCGCCGCCCTGCAGAGCTGAGCTGCCGAGGCTCCTTAATGAAAGGCCCACGATGAACCCACAGCCCTCGTGGAGTGAGCTCGAATCTTAATCGGGCAAGGTTCGCCCTTAAGTCGGTAAGCCTCTAAAAAGGCCGACCGAATCCAACGAGCTATAGAATCCTTGGAAGCTTTTTGACCACGTCGACGACCTGCTGGAATCACAAACAGAGAATCCGACTTCCGAAAACTTTGAGTAATAGACAAATAGAACTTCAAAGCCCGCACTAAATCCAATGTGTGCAAGGCCCGTTCCTTCGCATTCCTCGGCTCCGGACAAAGCGAAGGCAACACAATATCCTGGTTAACATGAAATTGTGACACCACCTTAGGTAGAAAGTCGCCCCGTGTGCGAAGCACTACGCGATCCAGGTGAAATTCCAGAAAAGGAGGCGAGCAAGAAAGAGCCGCCAACTCAGAAACCCTTCTCAAAGAAGTGACCGCCACTAGGAAAGCAACCTTCCAAGAGAGCAAAGAAAGGCTAACAGAGTCCATAGGCTCAAAAGGCCCATGTTGAAGAGCCTCCAAGACAAGATTGAGCCACCAAGGAGACACAAGCGCCTTCCGCGGCGGAAACTGACGGGTTACCCCACGAAAAAAGGAACGTATGTCCCTACGCGAGACGATAGCCTTCCGAAACAGCAAGGACAGAGCAGAAACCTGACCCTTCAGTGTGCTAACTGCCAAACCCTTGTCCAGCCCAAACTGTAAAAAGGCCAATAAATTGGGAATGGAAAAAATCCTCGGGTTCCTAGAAGAAACCGAACACCACGAAAAGAAGGCTTCCCAAGTCTTGTGATAAATCCTAGTAGTAGGCGGACCTCTGGCAGCTCGCAGAGTGGCAATGACTTCGGCTGAAAAACCTTGACGGATCAAGATTTCGGTCTCAAGAGCCACGCCGTCAAACGCAGAGACTTCAGGTCCGGGTGACGAACGGGCCCTTGGGTTAACAGGTCCGGACGAAGAGGGAGTGGAAGTGGAGGCGCTGCCAGAAGCGACACCAGCGTCGAGAACCACGTCCTCCTTGGCCAATCCGGGGCTACCAACATAGCCGGGACTCTCTCCAGTCTGATCCGACGCAACACCAGAGTAAGTAAGGATATCGGCGGGAACACATAGATTAGCTCGAATTGGTCCCACGGAGCCACCAGAGCATCCACCGCCACAGCCTTCGCATCCTTGTACCTGGACATGATCGTCGGTAACTTGGCATTGAACCTGGATGCCATCAAATCCACTTGGGGAGTTCCCCAACGGGAGCACAGCAGTGCAAAAATTTCCGGATGAAGACTCCATTCTCCGGGATCCATCTTCTCGCAACTGAGGAAGTCCGCCGTGATATTCTGAACTCCTGGAATGTGAATCGCAGAGATGGCCGGCACCCTGGCCTCGGCCCATACCAAGATCCGAGACACTTCCATCATGAGCCTGGAGCTCCTCGTCCCACCTTGATGGTTGATATACGCGACCGCCGTCGCGTTGTCTGTCTGCACTCGGACTGGCAGGCCGCTTAAAGGGACCGTCCAGTGTTGGAGGCAAAGGAAAATTGCCCTCAATTCCAGGATGTTGATCGGCAAGACAGACTCTTCCGACGACCATACTCCCTGAATCCAGAGATCGTTCCAGACACCTCCCCAGCCCGTCAGGCTGGCATCGGTGGTTATGACCGACCACCTCGGAGGGAGGAAGGACTTCCCCAGGGCTAACACTTCCGGACGTAACCACCATCCTAGAGACTCTCGTACCCTGTGGGAGATGATGACACTGCAATCCAGTGAAACCTGCGATCGATCCCAATGGTTCAAAATGAGCATTTGGAGAGCCCTGGAATGAAATTGGGCAAACGGAATTGCCTCCATCGACGCCACCATCAAACCCAGAAGGCGCATACACCTTCGAAGAGACATTGCTGTCGAAGACTTCATAACCTGTACATGTCGAAGAAGACTCGCTTGCTTGTCTGGAGGCAGAGATACCACTGCTCGTACCGTGTCGAAATGCATTCCCAAAAACAGGATTGAGTGCGACGGTTCCAGAGACGACTTCTCCCAATTGACCAGCCACCCGAAGTACTCCAGGAGCCGAAGGGATAGATTGCGAGCCGTCACTGCCTCCTCCTTTGAGGACGCCACAATCAAAAGGTCGTCCAGGTAGGGAAGAATCATAACCCCTGTCTTCGAAGAATCGCCATGAGAGGTGCCAGAATTTTTGTAAAAAACTCTGGGTGCTGAGGCCAATCCGAATGGCAGGGCCACAAACTGGTAATGGTCCTGACCTATGGCAAAACGAAGGAAGCGTTGGTGGGCCCTTCCGACGGGAACATGCAAATAAGCGTCGCGAATGTCGATCGATACCAAAAAGTCGTTCTGCGACAGGGCCGCCACGACCGAGCGAAGCGACTCCATGCGGAATTTCCGGGTGCGTACACGCCGATTCAATCTTTTGAGATCCAGAATGGGGCGAAATTTGTCCTCCTTTTTGGGGACCACAAAGAGGTTGGAATAAAACCCTCTCCCCGGTCCTCCGGCGGAACCTGTACCACCACACCTTCTGCAGAAGGGAATCGACCTCCCGCAGTAGTGCGGCAAATAGCTCGGGCTCTGACGGAATGCGAGACTGGCAAAAACTGTCTGAGGGTCGCGAAAGAAACTCTATGAAGTAGCCTACCGACACAACCCGCGTCACCCAGGCGTCCGACATGCGGGAAGCCCAAGTCGGTTCGAATTGGAGCAAACGACCCCCCACTCGAGAGCCCTCGAGTGAGACCCTGGCGTCAGTCCGCCTTAGCGGGCTTTTTGTCAGCTTCTCGCTTGTCTTGACGGAAGCTCTGTTTCCAGGGAGTGCGGGATTTCTGAGAGTTCTTTTTTCCTGAAAAAGAGGGACGACCCGATCCCCAAGAGGGCTGACCGAACCGTCCCCTGGGCCGAAAGGACCGCCGACTACTACCGGCACTAGGCCTGCCAGACGCAGAAGTCACAGCTCTTCGCTGCGGTAAAGCCGTTTCTTTTGCCTTTGCCTTGGCAATGAGCTCCGTGAGGTCAGATCCAAATAGATGACCACCCTTGTAAGCCAAAGAAAGCAAACCTTGCTTGGAAACCGCGTCCCCGGTCCACTGTCTAAGCCACAGAGCTCTCCTGACTGTGATCGCGAGGATTGTGCCCTGGACAGCAGTGACGCAGTATCCAAACCTGCATCACTGCCATATCGGGCAGCATCCTCCAACAACTTGAAAAGCCCATCTACCTCGGATAGAGGGGATCCATCTTGCCACGCCGTCCGTAGACGGTCTAACCAGCTCAGGGAAACTTTACAAGCACACATGGACCCTAGTACTGCTCTGAATCCATGACCCGCGGCCTCGTAGATGGATTTCGCCGCCATCTCCGTTTTTCTGTCCAGCGGATCCTGCAGACTCGCCTTCCCTTTAACCGGAAGTAGAGAGGATTTGCTAAGCTGGGATAAAGGGACATCCACTTCAGGAGAAGGAATCCAATTATCAATCAACTCCGTCGTACACGGATACAGTGTCTCAAAAAACCGTGTCCCCTGAAAACGTTTATCTGGACACAGGCGCTCCTTCTCCACTGCCCCATTAAGCTCATCCAGAGATGGTAATGCTGATCGCGACCTATGCGACTCCTGAAACATCCGGGCCGACTTACCAGGACGTCTAGTTACCTCCTCCGGTAACTGTAACGCCTCCCTCACGGCTCCAATAAAAGCCTCTGTACGGCCCAAAAGAGAGGCAGACTGTCCCTGCCGATCCTCCTTATCCGAATCGGACATCTCCCCATCCGAGCTTGAAGGGGAACCCTCCATGCCCGAGACCTCTGATTCGCTACGCGGGAAGGATGGCACCGGCCTGTGTCGCTTCCTGTCATGAGAGGATCTAGCTGACACCCAATAACCTATAAGGTCAGACAGGCCATCAATAGAACGAGCGAGGGCCTCCATTTTGACATCACTGAAACCTCCGACCGCTGCGCTTGACGCTGTCGAGGTCTGCGTGTCAGATACGCGAGACTGATCCTGTAGCGGATCTGGGAGACGGTCCGCACCTCCTGGACCCTGATCTGACATGCCCTCACACCGTATATGTCAGGTTAAACCTGTCAGTAACTAGAGCAGTGTGGTTTCTTAAAGAAAAAACGAACGCTGAAGGGTTAAAGCTCTTAAAGAGAGAGATACCCCAGCTGTCCCCCAATTAAGGATTAACCGCCTAAGAAGGGGTTAATGTCGCAGACTCCCCACAACCTCTGTTAAAGAAAAGGGTGTGCGAGCCCCAGACAAAAAAAGGCCTCTATATGAGGCCACAGCTGCAGGACAGCGCAATCTGCCACCTAATTGTGCCTCAGAAAGGTGCCCTGCGCTGTGGGGGTGAGAGGGTTAAGCTTCTGCCCTGACAGGCAGGAACGACTCACCCAGCTGGCCGCGGTGCAGTGTCCTAATTGTCCTTCGGTCGGTCGGGGAGAGCGGAGAGTGAGGAGCCCGAGGAGGCCGTCAGTAATGGCCGCCGCGCTGAAGGAGAGAAGCCGGAAGAGAAGGGCAGGGTAAAGCGCGCGCTCAGAGCGCTTCCTGCCCACGAAAGAACGGGAAAGCGCGAAGCCACGCCCCCGCCGGCTTAAAAAAAAAAAAACGCGCGACTCCTCCGCTCCTGCCCCGCTCCCCTGTCCTGCAGGCATCCACCTGCGGACAAAAGTACACAATCACCACACTGAAAACATGTAGCAACAGCCGCTGAAGCACTCAAACACATAATAAAATGTTGAGTACTCACCAGCTGAGCGCCACAGGGACCCCCAGGGATTTGTGGCGCTGTGCACATAGCTTCCCCCCCCAGGGCGGGGAACGCAGTGACCCCAGAAGCGCGGTTTGCGTCCCCGCCAGGGAAGCAACCCTCATCCCCCAGGGCCGGCAGGGTTCTGCAGGGACCACCTTAAAGGGTAATGCAGATCCGCCAAAGGAGGGGTGGGGGTCCAGCAGCGCTGAGACCCCTGAGACCTCAAAACCACGGGGGGTCCAAGTCTCTGTTCAATAAAATAAAAAATCTTCTGAGGAGCTGCTCCAGCAGCGACCATCCTCTGTGACCTCAAATTTTAGACTGGAGAGCTGGAGTAGGAGGAGCCCGAGCTGGAGGGGCCGGTCAACACTCTTTTTAATCTGACGTGTTCTATCCTGTGTGGGCTCCGCCTACCCACTAGTAATGACTGTGTCTCCCTTCCTTCCATCTGCTGCTGAAATGGAGATGTCAGTATGTGATGATGGAGGAGGAGGGTGGAGAATGGAGAGGTCAGTATGTGTTGATGGAGAAGGAGGGTGGAGAATGGAGATGTCAGTATGTGATGATGGAGGAGGAGGGTGGAGAATGGAGAGGTCAGTATGTGATGATGGATGGAGGAGGGTGGAGAATGGAGATGTCAGTATGTGATGATGGAGGAGGAGGGTGGAGAATGGAGAGGTCAGTATGTGATGATGGAGAAGGAGGGTGGAGAATGGAGATGTCAGTATGTGATGATGGAGGAGGAGGGTGGAGAATGGAGATGTCAGTATGTGATGATGGAGGAGGAGGGTGGAGAATGGAGAGATCAGTATGTGATGATGGAGGAGGAGGGTGGAGAATGGAGATGTCAGTATGTGATGATGGAGAAGGAGGGTGGAGAATGGAGATGTCAGTATGTGATGATGGATGGAGAAGGAGGGTGAGAATGGAGATGTCAGTATGTGATGATGGAGAAGGAGGGTGGAGAATGGAGATGTCAGTATGTGATGATGGAGGAGGAGGGTGGAGAATGGAGATGTCAGTATGTGATGATGGAGAAGGAGGGTGGAGAATGGAGATGTCAGTATGTGATGATGGAGGAGGAGGGTGGAGAATGGAGAGGTCAGTATGTGATGATGGATGGAGAAGGAGGGTGGAGAATGGAGAGGTCAGTATGTGATGATGGAGGAGGAGGGTGGAGAATGGAGAGGTCAGTATGTGATGATGGAGAAGGAGGGTGGAGAATGGAGAGGTCAGTATGTGATGATGGAGAAGGAGGGTGGAGAATGGAGATGTCAGTATGTGATGATGGAGGAGGAGGGTGGAGAATGGAGAGATCAGTATGTGATGATGGAGGAGGAGGGTGGAGAATGGAGAGTCAGTATGTGATGATGGAGAAGGAGGGTGGAGAATGGAGAGGTCAGTATGTGATGATGGAGGAGGAGGTGGAGAATGGAGAGTCAGTATGTGATGATGGAGAAGGAGGGTGGAGAATGGAGAAGTCAGTATGTGATGATGGAGAAAGGAGGGTGGAGAATGGAGAGGTCAGTATGTGATGATGGAGAGAAGGAGGGTGGAGAATGGAGAGGTCAGTATGTGATGATGGATGGAGAAGGAGGGTGGAGAATGGAGAGTCAGTATGTGATGATGGAGAAGGAGGGTGGAGAATGGAGATGTCAGTATGTGATGATGGAGGAGGAGGGTGGAGAATGGAGAGGTCAGTATGTGATGATGGATGGAGAAGGAGGGTGGAGAATGGAGAAGTCAGTATGTGATGATGGAGGAGGAGGGTGGAGAATGGAGAGGTCAGTATGTGATGATGGATGGAGAAGGAGGGTGGAGAATGGAGATGTCAGTATGTGATGATGGAGAAGGAGGAGGGTGGAGAATGGAGATGTCAGTATGTGATGATGGAGAAGGAGGGTGGAGAATGGATGTCAGTATGTGATGATGGAGGAGGAGGGTGGAGAATGGAGAGGTCAGTATGTGATGATGGATGGAGAAGGAGGGTGGAGAATGGAGAAGTCAGTATGTGATGATGGAGGAGGAGGGTGGAGAATGGAGAGGTCAGTATGTGATGATGGATGAGAAGGAGGGTGGAGAATGGAGATGTCAGTATGTGATGATGGAGAAGGAGGTGGAGAATGGGATGTCAGTATGTGATGATGGAGAGGAGGTGGAGAATGAGATGTCAGTATGTGATGATGGAGAAGAGGGTGGAGAATGGAGAGTCAGTATGTGATGATGGAGAGGAGGGTGGAGAATGGAGAGGTCAGTATGTGATGATGGAGAGGAGGGTGGAGAATGGAGAGGTCAGTATGTGATGATGGAGAAGGAGGGTGGAGAATGGAGATGTCAGTATGTGATGATGGAGGAGGAGGGTGGAGAATGGAGAGGTCAGTATGTGATGATGGAGAGGAGGGTGGAGAATGGGATGTCAGTATGTGATGATGGAGGAGGAGGGTGGAGAATGGAGAGGTCAGTATGTGATGATGGATGGAGGAGTGAGAATGAGTCAGTAGTGTGGAGAGGAGTGGAGAATGCAGTAGTTGTGATGATGGAGGAGGAGGGTGGAGAATGGAGAGTCAGTATGTGATGATGGATGGAGGAGGAGGGTGGAGAATGGAGAGGTCAGTATGTGATGATGGATGGAGAAGGAGGGTGGAGAATGGAGATGTCAGTATGTGATGATGGAGAGGAGGGTGGAGAATGGAGATGTCAGTATGTGATGATGGAGGAGGAGGGTGGAGAATGGAGAGGTCAGTATGTGATGATGGATGGAGAAGGAGGGTGGAGAATGGAGATGTCAGTATGTGATGATGGAGAAGGAGGGTGGAGAATGGAGATGTCAGTATGTGATGATGGAGGAAGGAGGGTGGAGAATGGAGAGGTCAGTATGTGATGATGGATGGAGAAGGAGGGTGGAGAATGGAGAAGTCAGTATGTGATGATGGAGAGGAGGGTGGAGAATGGAGATGTCAGTATGTGATGATGGAGGAGGAGGGTGGAGAATGGAGATGTCAGTATGTAATGGAGGAGGGTGGAGAATGGAGAGATCAGCATGTGATGATGGAGGAGGAGGGTGGAGAATTGAGAGATCAGCATGTGATGATGGAGGAGGAGGGTGGAGAATGGAGATGTGAGTATGTGATGATGGAGGAGGAGGGTGGAGAATGGAGATGTCAGTATGTAATGGAGGAGGGTGGAGAATGGAGAGATCAGCATGTGATGATGGAGGAGGAGGGTGGAGAATTGAGAGATCAGCATGTGATGATGGAGGAGGAGGGTGGAGAATGGAGATGTCAGTATGTGATGATGGATGGAGTATTGGAGGCTGATGGGAAACAGATGGCGGTGAAGCTGAAGAGAGCAGATTTCTGATGACTGTAGAGAAGGTGGCATTGAGTAGAGACAGGGGATGTACAGACATTGTGCAGGATCATGCAGTTGAGGCAGAGTTATTGTCCTGTCTCTTACATTCAGAGAACTGTTCTTCAGGTTTTGAATTGCGCTGAGCAGGAATTTCCGCACAACCTCAAGCTCAGGATCCCCCACACTGAAAGAGTCATCGAAGAGGAAACACAAATCCACCTCAGCTTTCTGGCACTCTAGACAGACATGAAAGATAAGAATAGTGATCACACATCCAGACTACACAAGGCAGGAACTAGTCAGACACACGTGGTGCTCAAAATACGCAATAGAGGATAGAAGAGAAAGGGTGAGAGAGGAAAAAAGAGGCAGTAGCTGAGGACACAGGAATACACAGGCTAAGAGAAGAAGACAGGCAGTAGGTGAGGACACAGGAATACACAGGCTAAGAGAAGAAGACAGGCAGTAGGTGAGGACACAGGAATACACAGGCTAAGAGAAGAAGACAGGCAGTAGTTGAGGACACAGGAAGACACAGGTGAAGAGAGAAGACAGGCAGTAGTTGAGGACAGAGGAAGACGCAGGCTAAAAGAGAAGAAGACAGGCAGTAGGTGAGGACACAGGAAGACACAGGCTAAGAGAAGAAGACAGGCAGTAGGTGAGGACACAGGAAGACACAGGCTAAGAGAAGAAGACAGGCAGTAGGTGAGGACACAGGAAGACACAGGCTAAGAGAAGAAGACAGGCAGTAGGTGAGGACACAGGAAGACACAGGCTAAGAGAAGAAGACAGGCAGTAGTTGAGGACAGAGGAAGACACAGACTAAGAGAGAAGAAGACAGGCAGTAGGTGAGGACACAGGAAGACACAGGCTAAGAGAAGAAGACAGGCAGCAGGTGAGGACACAGGAAGACACAGGCTAAGAGAAGAAGACAGGCAGTAGGTGAGGACACAGGAAGACACAGGCTGAGAGAAGAAGACAGGCAGTAGGTGAGGACACAGGAAGACACAGGTGAAGAGAGAAGACAGGCAGTAGGTGAGGACAAAGGAAGACACAGGCTAAGAGAAGAAGACAGGCAGTAGGTGAGGACACAGGAAGACACAGGTGAAGAGAAGAAGACAGGCAGTAGGTGAGGACACAGGAAGACAGGATAAGAGAGAAGACAGGCAGTAGTTGAGGACAGAGGAAGACGCAGGTTAAGAGAGAAGAAGACAGGCAGTAGGTGAGGAGACAAAGGAAGACAAGGCTAAGAGAAGAAGACAGGCAGTAGATGAGGACACAAGAAGGAAGACACGGGCTAAGAGAAGAAGACAGGCAGTAGGTGAGGACACAGGAAGACACAGGCTCAGAGAAGAAGACAGGCAGTAGGTGAAGACACAGGAAGACACGGGGTCAGAGAAGAAGACAGGCAGTAGGTGAGGACACAGGAAGACACAGGCTAAGAGAGCAAAAGACAGGCAGTAGGTGAGGACACAGGAAGACACAGGCTAAGAGAGAAGAAGACAGGCAGTAGGTGAGGACACAGGAAGACACAGGCTAAGAGAAGAAGAAAGGCAGTAGGTGAGGACACAGGAAGACACAGGCTAAGAGAAGAAGACAGGCAGTAGGTGAGGACACAGGAAGACACACGTGAAGAGAAGAAGACAGGCAGTAGGTGAGGACACAGGAAGACACAGGTGAAGAGAGAAGAAGACAGGCAGTAGGTGAGGACACAGGAAGACACAGGCTCAGAGAAGAAGACAGGCAGTAGGTGAGGACACAGGAATACACAGGCTAAGAGAAGTAGACAGGCAGTAGGTGAGGACACAGGAAGACAAGGCTAAGAGAAGAAGACAGGCAGTAGGTGAGGACACAGGAAGACACAGGCTAAGAGAAGAAGACAGGCAGTAGGTGAGGACACAGGAAGACACAGGCTAAGAGAAGAAGACAGGCAGTAGGTGAGGACACAGGAAGACACAGGCTAAGAGAAGAAGATAGGCAGTAGGTGAGGACACAGGAAGACACAGGTGAAGAGAAGAAGACAGGCAGTAGGTGAGGACACAGGAAGACACAGGTGAAGAGAGAAGACAGGCAGTAGGTGACGACACAGGAAGACGCAGGCTAAGAGAGAAGAAGACAGGCAGTAGGTGAGGACACAGGAAGACACAGGCTAAGAGAAGAAGACAGGCAGTAGGTGAGGACACAGTAAGACACAGGCTAAGAGAAGAAGACAGGCAGTAGGTGAGGACACAGGAAGACACAGGCTAAGAGAAGAAGACAGGCAGTAGGTGAGGACACAGGAAGACAAAGGCTAAGAGAAGAAGACAGGCAGTAGGTGAGGACACAGGAAGACACAGGCTAAGAGAGAAGAAGACAGGCAGTAGGTGAGGACACAGGAAGACACAGGCTAAGAGAGAAGAAGACAGGCAGTAGGTGAGGACAGAGGAAGACGCAGGCTAAGAGAGAAGAAGACAGGCAGTAGGTGAGGACAAAGGAAGACACAGGCTAAGAGAAGAAGACAGGCAGTAGGTGAGGACACAAGAAGACACAGGTGAGAGAGGAGAAGACAGGCAGTAGGTGAGGACACAGGAAGACACAGGTGAAGAGAGAAGAAGACAGGCAGTAGGTGAGGGCACAGGAAGACACAGGTGAAGAGAGAAGACAGGCAGTAGGTGAGAACACAGGAAGACAGGCTCAGAGAAGAAGACAGGCAGTAGGTGAGGACACAGGAATACACAGGCTAAGAGAAGACAGGCAGTAGGTGAGGACACAGGAAGACACAGGCTAAGAGAAGAAGACAGGCAGTAGGTGAGGACACAGGAAGACAGGTTAAGAGAAGACAGGCAGTAGGTGAGGACACAGGAAGACACAGGCTAAGAGAAGAAGACAGGCAGTAGGTGAGGACACAGGAAGACACAGGCTAAGAGAAGAAGACAGGCAGTAGGTGAGGACACAGGAAGACACAGGTGAAGAGAGAAGACAGGCAGTAGGTGAGGACACAGGAAGACACAGGTGAAGAGAGAAGAAGACAGGCAGTAGGTGAGGGCACAGGAAGACACAGGTGAAGAGAGAAGACAGGCAGTAGGTGAGAACACAGGAAGACAGGCTCAGAGAAGAAGACAGGCAGTAGGTGAGGACACAGGAATACACAGGCTAAGAGAAGACAGGCAGTAGGTGAGGACACAGGAAGACACAGGCTAAGAGAAGAAGACAGGCAGTAGGTGAGGACACAGGAAGACAGGCTAAGAGAAGACAGGCAGTAGGTGAGGACACAGGAAGACACAGGCTAAGAGAAGAGGACAGGCAGTAGGTGAGGACACAGGAAGACACAGGCTAAGAGAAGAAGACAGGCAGTAGGTGAGGACACAGGAAGACACAGGTGAAGAGAGAAGACAGGCAGTAGGTGAGGACACAGGAAGACACAGGCTAAGAGAGAAGAAGACAGGCAGTAGGTGAGGACACAGGAAGACACAGGTGAAGAGAGAAGACAGGCAGTAGGTGAGGACACAGGAAGACGCAGGTGAAGAGAGAAGACAGGCAGTAGGTGAGGACACAGGAAGACGAGGGGAAGAGAAGAAGACAGGCAGTAGGTGAGGACACAGGAAGACAGGTGAAGAGAAGAAGACAGGCAGTAGGTGAGGACACAGGAAGACACAGGTGAAGAGAGAAGACAGGCAGTAGGTGAGGACACAGGAAGACGCAGGCTAAGAGAGGAGAAGACAGGCAGTAGGTGAGGACAAAGGAAGACACAGGTGTTATGTTACGGTAGCTGAGGAGTGCAGGTAAAAAAGGAAATACACCAGAGCAGTTGGAATCTATGAGATTGCAGTACCCTGACTAACCACCGCAACTAGAGGCAGCCGTGGAGCGTTCCTACGATGGTCCTAGACGCCTCGTCACAGCCTGAGAAACTAACTACACCTAAAGATAGAAATAGGAAAGCTATCTGCCCCGGAGCAGAACCCCAAAGATAATAGAAAGCCCCCAAACATGTAATGGCGGTTAGACAAGAGGAAATACTGACACAGAAAGAAAATAGTATGAGCAAACGCTGGGGCCCAAACTATCTAAATAGAAAAGGACAGGAAGGGTACTTACTGCAATCCCAGAAAACCCTGAAAAACACCAACTCTACTAATTTCAAAATCACCTGAGATCACACGACCTCTACCACCTAAATTAGTTCTCTGGTGTAACAAAAACAGCAGCCACTGAAAAAACTGCAAAAAGCAAAAGTACAAAACACAGTGGCTGGACTAAACTGAGAGGGCAAAAGCCCCCGGAGGGGACCCAGAAGGCCCCCACAGAAGTGCAGGACAAAATGCAAAAATATAGCAAAAACACAAAATAAGAAATTGTCTTATCTGATAGCAGGAGATGCAGACACGACACAGCAGGCTACAAGGGAAACTGGAAAGAAGGATTCAGACCAGAACAATTGTTCACCGGCAACCCTGATGGGAAAATGATTCCCCTAAATAAGACCAATCAGTAACACCTGATTCCCAATCCTCACTAGTACCGCTTGTAACCACCAGAGGGAGCCTCTGCTCAGAACTCATCTCAAACCCCTTCACAACACACAGGGGAAGAGAAGAAGACAGGCAGTAGGTGAGGACACAGGAAGACACAGGTGAAGAGAAGAAGACAGGCAGTAGGCGAGGACACAGGAAGACACAGGTGAAGAGAAGAAGACAGGCAGTAGGTGAGGACACAGGAAGACACAGGTGAAGAGAGAATTAGACAGGCAGTAGGTGAGGACACAGGAAGACAGGTGAAGAGAGAAGAAGACAGGCAGTAGGTGAGGACACAGGAAGACGTAGGCTAATGGAAGAAGACAGGCAGTAGGTGAGGACACAGGAAGACACAGGCTAAGAGAAGAAGACAGGCAGTACGTGAGGACACAGGAAGACACAGGCTAAGTGAGAAGAAGACAGGCAGTAGGTGAGGACACAGGAAGACAGGTAAAGAGAGAAGACATGCAGTAGGTGAGGACACAGGAAGAAACAGGCTAAGAGAGAAGACAGGCAGTAGGTGAGGACACAGGTAGACACAGGTGAAGAGAAGAAGACAGGCAGTAGGTGAGGACACAGGAAGACACAGGTGAAGAGAGAAGAAGACAGGCAGTAGGTGAGGACACAGGAAGACACAGGTGAAGAGAGAAGAAGACAGGCAGTAGGTGAGGACACAGGAAGACATAGGTGAAGAGAGAAGAAGACAGGCAGTAGGTGAGGACACAGGAAGACACAGGCTAAGAGAAGAAGACAGGCAGTAGGTGAGGACACAGAAAACACAGGTGAAGAGAGAAGACAGGCAGTAGGTGAGGACAAAGGAAGACACAGGTGAAGAGAGAAGACAGGCAGTAGGTGAGGACACAGGTAGACACAGGTGAAGAGAAGAAGACAGGCAGTAGGTGAGGACACAGGAAGACACAGGCTAAGAGAAGAAGACAGGCAGTAGGTGAGGACACAGGAAGACGCAGGTGAAGAGAGAAGAAGACAGGCAGTAGGTGAGGACAGGAATACACAGGCTAAGAGAAGAAGACAGGCAGTAGGTGAGGACACAGGAAGACACAGGCTAAGAGAAGAAGACAGGCAGTAGGTGAGGACACAGGAAGACGCAGGCTAAGAGAAGAAGACAGGCAGTAGGTGAGGACACAGGAAGACGCAGGTGAAGAGAGAAGAAGACAGGCAGTAGGTGAGGACAGGAATACACAGGCTAAGAGAAGAAGACAGGCAGTAGGTGAGGACACAGGAAGACACAGGCTAAGAGAAGAAGACAGGCAGTAGGTGAGGACACAGGAAGACACAGGTGAAGAGAGAAGACAGGCAGTAGGTGAGGACACAGGAAGACGCAGGCTAAGAGAGAAGAAGACAGGCAGAAGGTGAGGACAAAGGAAGACACAGGGGAAGAGAAGAAGACAGGCAGTAGGTGAGAACACAGGAAGACACAGGTGAAGAGAAGAAGACAGGCAGTAGGTGAGGACACAGGAAGACACAGGTGAAGAGAGAAGAAGACAGGCAGTAGGTGAGGACACAGGAAGACACAGGTGAAGACAGAAGAAGACAGGCAGTAGGTGAGGACACAGGAAGACACAGGTGAAGACAGAAGAAGACAGGCAGTAGGTGAGGACACAGGAAGACACAGGCTAAGAGAAGAAGACAGGCAGTAGGTGAGGACAGAGGAAGACACAGGCTAAGAAAAGAAGACAGGCAGTAGGTGAGGACACAGGACGACAGGTGAAGAGAGAAGAAGACAGGCAGTAGGTGAGGACACAGGAAGACACAGGTGAAGAGAGAAGAAGACAGGCAGTAGGTGAGGACACAGGAAGACATAGGCTAAGAGAAGAAGACAGGCAGTAGGTGAAGAGAGAGGTAGACACAGGCTGGAAGAGGCCATGACAGGTAAAAACGTTCTTGCTCTATAAGTGGGTCACATGGGTGATGTGCCCTCACATTGACACATATCCAGTGTGATTTCCCCATGGGGTGTGACACATCAGTCGGCTGCACCACAAGGTTCTTCTGTGTGACTACCTGTCATGTCCAGAAGTTCTCGGCTGTGCACACTGTATGATATGGGGGCTCCCCTTGACTTTAAGTACCCACCTTGATAACCAGGGGTACTCATCTCCGATGCTGTGAGACTGGAGTCCACAGTGAAGCAGGCGCCATTTGTGTACAGGGTCTGGGAACAGTCATGAGGTTCTGCAAAGCCACAAACCTGGAGGTGAACAGATGAGACAGATCAGAATGTTGGATACCTGGAGACCGTCTGGGACTGACAGTGTTTCAGGACCGAGGATGTGTCCCAATGGGAAGTTTCTATCTGCTCCTCAGTCACACTGCACAGATCCTTCGGCCCCGATACATCTCCGACATCCAGCGGGAGAGCTTTTTCCTCCTTCTTGGAGAATTTTCCAGTTGTGATAAATTACATCTAGGCTTTGATATTCAGGAAACCACCATGACTTTTTCTCATCCATTCCTTGGTGAGGTTACTGGCACTAATGTAGTCACAGTCCCGAAGATCTCTGCGATGACCATCCTTTACACTGTAGGCATCAAGTTTTTTGAGCAAAAAAATGGTTTTGGTCAAGTCTTGTGATCCTGGTGTGCCAGGGGTTCAGCTGTAAGGCCGGAGTCACACTGGCGACAAAATCGGACGACTGCAATGCGATGAAATATCGCATTGCAGTCGGACCTATGTTAATCTATGGAGCAGCTCCCAGTATCAGATTTTTTGTGGTCCGTTTTAAACGTCCGTGTACAATCGCAGCATGCTGCGATTGTCACCGATTGTGGGTCGACTATCGCCAATGCAAGTCTATGGGAGCGATGAAAAATCTGATTACAAACGGACCACACTGTGTGACTTGCGATGAAATCGCATCAGTGTCCTTTAGAAAAGCGGCAATTCATCCCCGGCTATACTGTAAAATCACACTGACAGCTTTAATAAAGAATAGAAAGAATAGATATACACACATAGAAACATATATATATATATATTTATATATATATATATAATATCATGTCTTGTGACATGTATATATACATATATTTATAGTTCCTAGACTTCTACATACTGTAATAGCCGCTAATTCAATTGCCGGCTTCAGTGAAATCACAGAAGCCGACATGAAATGATACATTGTTTCCACACAGTTAACCATGTCATTTCCTGTATTTTTATATATGTTTGAAACATACAATTACATGAGTGTATTTGTGCAAAATTTCAGACATGTAGGGGTTAATTAAAGGTGTAATTTCGTTGAAAAAAAATGCGTGGGCTCCCGCTGTATTTTCTCCACCAGACAGACAAAGCAAGCGAGTGGGGGCAGATAATAATAGCCCAGGGAGGGTGCATTTTTTTGTGCCCCCCCTGGCTACTAACATCTGCCCCCAGACACCCAGAAAGGGCAAATCTATAATTAGATTCGCCCTTTCTGGCACTTTGCCCGTCTATTCCCATTGCCCTGTAGCGGTGGCGAATGGGTTAATCTCACCTTACTGTCACCTTGCAATTGAAAGGTGACCTTAAGGCAGGTTAATGATTGATAGCTGTCAATTAGACAACTATCAATTATTAATCCTATTGAAGTAAATAAAAAAACACACACACTTTAAGAATAAATAATTTTAATGAAATAAAAACACATTTTTTTGACCATATTTTATTTTACACTTAATCCGTGCGAAGCCATTGATCTCCTAAAATAAAGAAAAAGAAATAAAACAACATTATTCTTACCTATTCCGCCGATCTGTCACGTCCCACGCTGTAATCCTTCACAAAGGGTTAACTAGCTTTGAGCCAAGCAGTGCAAGTAATCCTGCATGCTCAGCTCAAAGCTCCTGAATGAATAAGTTCCTCTCCTGGCGACAGGAGAGGATGTGTTTCATGAATGAAGCTTAATTGATTGTGTCCACTTTCCCTTTAGGTCAGGTCACTACAGTTAAATTGGCAATAAATCAATTAAGCTCCATTCATGAATCTATTCCTCTACTTTCGCTGGGAGAGGAACTTATTCATTCAGGGGAATACAGGTCTGAGACAGCATTATTAGCTCTCTGCGACCTGTAACCTGTTAACCCTTTCTGATGGATTACACCGTGGGACCTGACTGTACATCGGATTGGTAAGTATAATTTTGCTTTTTTATTTTATTTTTATTACAGGAAATGGTTTTAGCAGGAAAATAAAATATGGTCAAAAACTGTGTGATTATTTAATTAAACTTCTTTTTTATTAAACTGTGTGTGTTTGATTTTTCTTTCATACAATAGGATTAATAATTGATAGTTGTCTAATTGACAGCTATCAATTATTAACCTGGCTTAAAGTGACCTTTCAATTGCAAGGTCATTTTAACCCCTTATTAACCCATTCGCCACCGCTACAGGGCAATGGGAATAGACGGGCAAAGTGCCAGAAAGGGCAAATCTAATTAGAGATTTGCCCTTTCTGGGGTGTCTGGGGGCAGATGTTAGTAGCCAGGGGGGGCACAAAAAAATGTACCCTCCCTAGGCTATTATTATCTGCCCCCACTCACTGGCTTTGTCTGTCTGGTGGAGAAAATACAGCGGGAGCCCACGCATTTTTTTTCAACGAATTTACACCTTTAATTAACCCCTACATGTCTGAAATTTAGCACACATATACTCATGTAATTGTATGTTTCAAACATATATAAAAATACATGAAATTACATGGTTAAATGTGTGGAAACAATGTATCATTTCATGTCGGCTTCTGTGATTTCACTGAAGCCGGCAATTGAATTAGCGGCTATAACAGTATGTAGAAGTGTAAGAACTATAAATATATGTATATATAATGTCACAATGACATATATATATATATATATGTGTTTCTATGTGTATATATCTATTCTTTCTTTTGGCATTTAAATACTATTCTTTTGGATCCATTATATGTCAGTTTTGCAAGCCTGCGAGAAAATCTCGCAAGTCGGATGAAAATCGGATGTTACAAGGTACACACACATGCGACTAAATCGCATCTTTGAAGGAAAATCGGATGCCAGAAGGATGTGTGATGTTTTTATTTTGATCCGATTGTCGACCGTCTAAAACGGACCGATTTTTTGTGGTTGTGTGTGACTCCGGCCTAATTCTCAGTTTTCCACTAATATTCCTCTTGGAGAGTGATGTATCCTCATGTCACCCCATACACATGTCATGTGCCTTCTCTCTAATGGTCGCTCCCTGCACTGGGGTAGCAGGAACTCTTGTGGGATGAAGTTCTGGCTTCTTATCAATGTCTTCCATCATCTCTTGTCCTTCAGCTGTTCCTCCTGGACAGAGGTTATCTCCTCCTGTCGCCCCATGTAGAAGTGATGTGACCCTCTCTAATAGTCCTCTCCAGCGCCACGACATGAGTAGCGGTGTGTGCTTCCTGCGTGATGGGGTTCTGGACATTAATGTTCATCTTTGTGACTGAGGAGCAGATCCAGAGAGCACCACAAATGAGAGACAATGAAGAGCCTCTGTCAGCTCAGAATGACTGTCCAAACCAAGCACATACGCTCAGTGCACCATGGTGCGGCCAAGCAGTTCTGTGCACCTTCCCACCTACTTGTTTGCCATCTATCTCCACCCTTTGTTGCAGAAGGAAATAAAGGAGAAAAGCAGCATTCACCAGATCTTCATTGGTTACATGGCATGTGGATGAGGGAGATTAGCGGGGAAAGGTGGACGACGGCCGTTTCACATTTGGCCAACGCTTCTACGGGTCCATCCGAAAAGTGACGTGTATTCACGTCCTGTATGGGTGGTTCCTTATTATAACAGTGATAAAAACACCGTACCAATAGAGACATGTCTAATCAGTCGTGTAACCTACAGGACATCGGGCATCGGTGTCTAATCAGTCGTGTAACCTACAGGACCTCTGGCATCGGTGTATAATCTGTCGTGTAACCTAGAGGACCTCGGGCATCGGTGTCTAATCTGTCGTGTAACCTACAGGACCTCGGGCATCGGTGTCTAATCTGTCGTGTAACCTACAGGACCTCGGGCATCGGTGTCTAATCTGTCGCGTAACCTACAGGACCTCGGGCATCGGTGTATAATCTGTCGCGTAACCTACAGGACCTCGGGCATCGGTGTCTAATCTGTCGTGTAACCTACAGGACCTCGGGCATCGGTGTATAATCTGTCGTGTAACCTACAGGACCTCGGGCATCGGTGTCTAATCTGTCGTGTAACCTACAGGACCTAGGGCATCGGTGTCTAATCTGTCGTGTAACCTACAGGACCTCGGGCATCGGTGTCTAATCTGTCGTGTAACCTACAGGACCTCGGGCATCGGTGTCTAATCTATCGTGTAACCTACAGGACCTCGGGCATCGGTGTCTAATCTGTCGTGTAACCTACAGGACCTCAGCCATCGGTGTCTAATCGGTCGTGTAACCAATAGGACCTCGGGCATCGGTGTCTAATCTGTCGTGTAACCTACAGGACCTCGGGCATCGGTGTCTAATCAGTCGTGTAACCAATAGGACCTCGGGCATCGGTGTCTAATCTGTCGTGTAACCTACAGGACCTCGGGCATCGGTGTCTAATCTGTCGTGTAACCTACAGGACCTCGGGCATCGGTGTCTAATCTGTCGTGTAACCTACAGGACCTCGGGCATCGGTGTCTAATCAGTCGTGTAACCTACAGGACCTCGGGCATCGCTGTATAATCTGTCGTGTAACCTACAGGACCTCGGGCATCGGTGTCTACTCTGTCGTGTAAGCTACAGGACCTCGGGCATCGGTGTCTAATCTGTCGTGTAACCTACAGGACCTCGGGCATCGGTGTCTAATCTGTCGTGTAACCTACAGGACCTCGGGCATCGGTGTCTAATCAGTCGTGTAACCTACAGGACCTCGGGCATCGCTGTATAATCTGTCGTGTAACCTACAGGACCTCGGGCATCGGTGTCTAATCTGTCGTGTAACCTACAGGACCTCGGGCATCGGTGTCTAATCTGTCGTGTAACCTACAGGACCTCGGGCATCGGTGTCTAATCTGTCGTGTAACCTACAGGACCTCGGGCATCGGTGTCTAATCTGTCGTATAACCTACAGGACCTCGGGCATCGGTGTCTAATCTGTAGTATAACCTACAGGACCTCGGGCATCG
The DNA here is from genome assembly GCA_033576555.1 of Oophaga sylvatica. Lineage (NCBI taxonomy): Eukaryota > Metazoa > Chordata > Amphibia > Anura > Dendrobatidae > Oophaga > Oophaga sylvatica. The sequence goes on from JARQOD010001225.1 coordinate 86,704, forward strand.
TGTCTAATTGTCGTGTAACCTACAGGACCTCGGGCATCGGTGTCTAATTTGTCGTGTAACCTACAGGACCTCGGCATCGGTGTCTAATCTGTCGTGTAACCTACAGGACCTCGGGCATCGGTGTCTAATCTGTCGTGTAACCTACAGGACCTCGGGCATCGGTGTCTAATTGGTCGTGTAACCATAGGACCTCGGGCATCGGTGTATAATCCCGTCGTGTATCATACCAGGACCTCGGGCATCGGTGTCTAATCATGTGTGTAACCTACAGGACCTCGGGCATCGGTGTATAATCTGTCGTGTAAACCTACAGGACCTCGGGCATCGGTGTCTAATCTGTCGTGTAACCTACAGGACCTCGGGCATCGGTGTCTAATCTGTCGTGTAACCTACAGGACCTCGGGCATCGGTGTCTAATCTGTCATGTAACCTACAGGACCTCGGGCATGGTGTCAATCTGTCATGTAACCTACAGGACCTCGGGCATCGGTGTCTAATCTGTCGTGTAACCTACAGGACCTCGGGCATCGGTGTCTAATCGTCGTGTTAACCTACAGGACCTCGGGCATCGGTGTCTAATCTGTCGTGTAACCTACAGGACCTCGGGCATCGGTGTATAATCTGTCATGTAACCTACAGGACCTCGGGCATCGGTGTCTAATCTGTCGTGTAACTTACAGGACCTTGGGCATCGGTGTTAATCTGTCGTGTAACCTACAGGACCTCGGGCATCGTGTCTAATCTGTCGTGTAACCTACAGGACCTCGGCATCGGTGTCTAATGTGTCATGTACCTACAGGACCTCGGGCATCGGTTGTCTAATCTGTCATGTAACCTACAGGACCTCGGGCATCAGTGTAACCTACAGGACCTCGGGCATCGGTGTCTAATGTGTCATGTAACCTACAGGACCTCGGGCATCGGTGTCCTAATCTGTCGTGTAACCTTACAGGACCTCGGGCATCGGTGTCTAATCTGTCGTGTATCCTACAGGACCTCGGGCATCGGGTGTTAATCTGTCGTGTAACCTACAGGACCTCAGGCATCAGTGTCTAATCTGTCGTGTAACCTACAGGACCTCGGGCATCAGTGTCTAATCGGTCGTGTAACCTACAGGACCTGGGGCATCAGTGTAACCTACAGGACCTCGGGAATCGTGTTAATCGGTCGTGTAACCTACAGGACCTTGGGCATCGGTGTATAATCTGTCGTGTAACCTACAGGAACCTGGGGCATTCAGTGTCTAATCTGTCCTGTAACCTACAGGACCTCAGGCATCGGTGTTAATCTGTCGTGTATCCTACAGGACCTCGGGCATCGGTGTATAATCTGTCGTGTAACCTACAGGACCTGGGGCATCAGTGTAACCTACAGGACCTCTGGCATCGGTGTATAATCTGTCATGTAACCTACAGGACCTGGGCATCTTGTCTAATCTGTCCTGTCTAACCTACAGGACCTCAGGCATCGGTGTATAATCTGTCGTGTAACCTACAGGACCTCGGGCATCGGTGTATAATCTGTCGTGTAAACCTACAGGCCTGGGCATCATGTAACCTACAGGACCTCGGCATCGGTGTCTAATCTGTCATGTAACCTACAGGACCTCGGGCATCGGTGTATAATCTGTCGATTAACCTTCAGGACCTCGGGCATCGTGTTCTAATCTGTCATGTAACCTACAGGACCTCGGGCATCGGTGTATAATCTGTCATCTAACCTAAAGGACCTCGGGCATCGCTGTATAATCTGTCGTGTAACCTACAGGACCTCGGGCATCGGTGTCTTATCTGTCGTGTAACCTACAGGACCTCAGGTATCGGTGTCTAATCTGTGGTGTAACCTACAGGACCTCGGGCATCGGTGTCTAATCTGTCGTGTAACCTACAGGACCTCGGCATCGGTGTCTAATCTGTCGTGTAACCTACAGGACCCTCGGCATCGGTGTCTAATCGGAAGTGTAACCTACAGGACCTCGGCATCGGTGTCTAATCGGTCGTGTAACCTACAGACCTCCGGTATCGGTGTCTAATCTGTCGTGTAACCTATAGGACTCTGGGCATCTCTTGGCTAATTGTCGTCTAACCTAAGGACCTCGGGCATCGCTGTATAATCTGTCATGTAACCTACAGGACCTCGGGCATCGGTGTCTAATGTGTCGTGTAACCTACTGGACCTCGGGCATCGGTGTCTAATCTGTCATGTAACCTACAGGACCTCGCTCATCGGTGTCTAATCTGTCATGTAACCTACAGGACCTCGCTCATCGGTGTAAATCTGTCGTGTAACCTACAGGACCTTGGGCATCGTGTCTAATCTGTCGTGTAACCTACAGGACCTCGGGCATCGGTGTATAATCTGTCTGTAACCTAAAGGACCTGGGCATCAGTGTCTAATCTGTCCTGTAACCTACAGGACCTCGGGCATCGGTGTCTAATCTGTCGTGTAACCTACAGGACCTCGGGCATCGTGTCTAATCTGTCGTGTAACCTAGAGGACCTCGGGCATCGGTGTCTAATCTGTCGTGTAACCTACAGGACCTCTGGCATCGGTGTCTAATCTGTCATGTAACCTACAGGACCTCTGGCATCGGTGTCTAATCTGTCATGTAACCTACAGGACCTCGCTCATCGGTGTCTAATCTGTCATGTAACCTACAGGACCTCGCTCATCGGTGTAAAATCTGTCGTGTAACCTACAGGACCTTGGGCATCGATGTCTAATCTGTCGTGTAACCTACAGGACCTCGGGCATCGGTGTATAATCTGTCATGTAACCTAAAGGACCTGGGGCATCAGTGTCTAATCTGTCCTGTAACCTACAGGACCTCGGGCATCGGTGTCTAATCTGTCGTGTAACCTACAGGACCTCGGGCATCGGTGTCTAATCTGTCGTGTAACCTAGAGGACCTCGGCATCGGTGTCTAATCTGTCGTGTAACCTACAGGACCTCGGGCATCGGTGTCTAATCTGTCGTCTAACCTACAGGACCTCAGGCATCGGTGTCTAATCTGTCGTGTAACCTACAGGACCTCGGGCATCGGTGTCTAATCTGTCGTGTAACCAATAGGACCTTGGGCATCGGTGTCTAATCTGTCATGTAACCTACAGGACCTTGGGCATCTTTGGCTAATTGGTCGTCTAACCTACAGGACCTCGGGCATCGCTGTATAATCTGTCGTGTAACCTACAGGACCTCGGGCATCGGTGTCTAATCTGTCGTGTAACCTACAGGACCTCGCTCATCGGTGTCTAATCTGTCATGTAACCTACTGGACCTCGGGCATCGGTGTCTAATCTGTTGTGTAACCTACAGGACCTTGGGCATCGATGTCTAATCTGTCGTGTAACCTACAGGACCTCGGGCATCGGTGTATAATCTGTCGTGTAACCTAAAGGACCTGGGGCATCAGTGTCTAATCTGTCCTGTAACCTACAGGACCTCGGGCATCGGTGTCTAATCTTTCGTGTAACCTAGAGGACCTCGGGCATCGGTGTCTAATCTGTCGTGTAACCTACAGGACCTCAGGCATCGGTGTCTAATCTGTCGTGTAACCTACAGGACCTTGGGAATTGGTGTCTAATCTGTCTTGTAACCTACAGGACCTCGGGCATAGGTGTCTAATCAGTCGTGTAACCTACAGGACCTCGGGCATCGGTGTCTAATCTGTCATGTAACCTACAGGACCTCGGGTATCAGTGTGTAATGTCCATTTCCTTCTTCTTTCACCAGTAAATGGTCACCAAGAATAATCAAAAATCTGTATGAGTTATAGCGCTAATCCAAAAGTTCTTCATTTAGCAGGTTAGGAGCACATAAAACACTCCACAAAGGAGGGATTATAACCATTTACTGGTGAAAAAAACAAGAAAATGGACATTATACACCGGTGCCCGAGGCCCGGTAGGTTAAATGACAGATTTGACACAGATGCCTGAGGTCCTGTAGGTTACATGACAGATTAGACACCGTTAGCATTGAGTGTAGGGTTAAGGTTAGCATTGAGGGTGGGGTTAAGGTTAGGATTGAGGTTAGAGTTAAGGTTAGGCTTAGGATTGAGGTTAGGGTTAAAGTTAGGCTTAGGATTGAGGGTAGGGTTAAGGTTAGGGTTAGGATTGAGGTTAGGGTTAAGGTTAGGCTTAGGATTGTGGGTAGGGTTAAGGTTAGGATTGAGGTTAGGGTTAAGGTTAGGGTTAGGATTGAGGGTGGGGTTAAGGTTAGGGTTAGGATTGAGGTTAGGGTTAAGGTTAGGATTGAGGTTAGGGTTAAGGTTAGGGTTAGGATTGAGGGTGGGGTTAAGGTTAGGGTTAGGATTGAGGTTAGGGTTAAGGTTAGCATTGAGGGTAGGGTTAAGGTTAGGGTTAGGATTGTGGGTAGGGTTAAGGTTAGGATTGAGGTTAGGGTTAAGGTTAGGGTTAGGATTGAGGGTAGGGTTAAGGTTAGGCTTAGGATTGAGGGTAGGGTTAAGGTTAGGGTTAGGATTGAGGTTAGGGTTAAGGTTAGGCTTAGGATTGTGGGTAGGGTTAAGGTTAGGGTTAGGATTGAGGTTAGGGTTAAGGTTAGGGTTAGGATTGAGGGTAGGGTTAAGGTTAGGATTGAGGTTAGGGTTAAGGTTAGGGTTAGGATTGAGGGTGGGGTTAAGGTTAGGGTTAGGATTGAGGTTAGGGTTAAGGTTAGCATTGAGGGTAGGGTTAAGGTTAGGGTTAGGATTGAGGTTAGGGTTAAGGTTAGGCTTAGGATTGAGGTTAGGGTTAAGGTTAGGCTTAGGATTGAGGTTAGGGTTAAGGTTAGGCTTAGGATTGAGGGTAGGGTTAAGGTTAGGGTTAGGATTGAGGTTAGGGTTAAGGTTAGGCTTAGGATTGAGGGTAGGGTTAAGGTTAGGGTTAGGATTGAGGGTAGGTTAAGGTTAGGGTTAGGATTGAGGTTAGGGTTAAGGTTAGGTTTAGGATTAAGTGTAGGGTTAAGGTTAGGGTTAGGATTGAGGTTAAGGTTAGGCTTAGGATTGAGGGTAGGGTTAAGGTTAGGGTTAGGATTGAGGTTAGGTTTAAGGTTAGGGTTAGCATTGAGGGTAGGGTTAAGTTTAGAGTTAGGATTGAGGTTAGGGTTAAGGTTGGGCTTAGGATTAAGGGTAGGGTTAGGGTTAGGATTGAGTGGTTAAGGTTAGGGTTAGAATTGAGGTTAGGGTTAAGGTTAGGGTTAGGATTGAGGTTAGGGTAAAGGTTGGGTTTAGGATTGAGGGTAGGGTTAAGGTTAGGGTTAGCATTGAGGGTAGGGTTAAGGTTAGGGTTAGGATTGAGGTTAGGGTTAAGGTTAGGGTTAGGATTGAGGGTAGGGTTAAGGTTAGGGTTAGGATTGAGGTTAGGGTTAAGGTTAGGGTTAGGATTGAGGTTAGGGTTAAGGTTAGGCTTAGGATTGAGGGTAGGGTTAAGGTTAGGGTTAGCATTGAGGGTAGGGTTAAGGTTAGGGTTAGCATTGAGGGTAGGGTTAAGGTTAGGGTTAGGATTGAGAGCAGGGTTAAGGTTAGGGTTAGGATTGAGGTTAGGGTTAAGGTTAGGGTTAGGATTGAGGTTAGGGTTAAGGTTAGGGTTAGGATTGAGGTTAGGGTTAAGGTTAGGCTTAGGATTGAGGGTAGGGTTAAGGTTAGGCTTAGGATTGAGGGTAGGGTTAAGGTTAGGGTTAGGATTGGGGTAGGGTTAAAGTTAGGGTTAGGATTGAGGTTAAAGTTAGAGTTAGGATTGAGGGTAGGGTTAAAGTTAGGGTTAGGATTGAGGTTAGGGTTAGGATTGAGGTTAGGGCTAAGGTTGTGCTGTTTTTCACCTTTCTCACCGATAATGATCTAAAAAATGTGCTATTTTCTGTGACAATTTTACAAGCTGTTTCCAGTTGCTGCCCTGATATTTCTCCATGCTTTTCTGGCTCTATAAAGCCAAAACTGTCATCACATAAGAGGGGGACGGGGACAGAGGGGAGACCACTGAGAAGGTGCACTGAACTGTTTAGCTGCATCACAAAACTCCAGGCCCTGTGCTTGGTTTGGACAGTCATTCTGAGCTGACAAAAGCCATTTCAAGAACAAGCAAGTTCCATCAACAAAAACCCCAACTACAAGGGGCAACAGCTGCACGAGGAAGAGACCCCCAGTATCACTACAGGACGATCAGTCACATACGAGACAGCGGCGAGACACCGGCTCCACTTCCAGGGTCAGGCCGAGGCGAGACGCGTTCCCCCGACCTAAGAGCAAGAGAGAGAGGAAACACTAAACCTTCTACTGACATAAAAATATTCAGAATTGAGAGTCCTCAGTGGTTGATAACTTTTAATGGTAACTGAAAAGATGGTAACAAATTGCAGCTCTGGAGACTCCTCAGGTCTCTTCATCAGGCAAATCCAAAATCTGAAGAATCACATATTTATACACAACACAGCACAGAAATAATGCAATAGGTAAGACAAGTGACGTGAAGCAGAACTGTCAATAAGGGAGAGGGATGAACAGTTGTGGCAATAAATATAACCTTTACTACAAAAAGATGCCCGATTACAATCCATATTTCCAGACCCCCCACTACTGTGTTTTAGGTAGCCTCCAAATCTAAGAAGCATCATTGTCAGAAGTTCCCTGTCCTCCCCAACAGCTGCAGGAACCTTTCCCTGCAACCAGAAGAAATGCAAAATCTGTGCATCTATAATGACCACAGACAAGATGAAGATCCCCAACTCCCATCAGGACTACAAGATCCCAGGGACTTTCAGCTGCATGACATCTAATGTGGTGTACCTAATTATATGTACTAAATGTCCAACTGGGGGTCTGTATGTGGGGGAGACCGGGCAAAAACTGAGAACAAGGATGAATTCTCATTGCCACACAATGAGAAAAAAGAATGGATTTACCTGTGGCAAAACACTTTTGTATCCCTGGTCATAGCATGATGGACATGAAATTACTTGTATTGAAAGGTAATTTCACATCTCAGAGACAGAGGAGAGTTTGTGAATATAAACTGATGACGACCTTTGACACTGTGAATGAATGTATCCCATGGATTTATGTCTTTTTACATCAATTAAGGAATTTGCTCCTAAGACCTTGTGGGGGCATCACACAACACAGAACCAGACCCCAATCAGAGGGCAATAAAACTTTCACACTCCTTATCTATGAACTGGTCCAATATTTATGTTCATCCCTCTGCCATAATGACAGTTCTGCTTCACGTCACTTGTCTTATCTATTGCATTATTCCTGTGTCCTGTTGTGTATAAATATGTGATTCTTCAGATCTTGTATTAGTCTTTGCCTGATGAAGAGACCTGAGTAGTCTCCAGAGCTGCAATTTGTTACCATCTTTTCAGTTACCATTAAAAGGTATCAACTACTGAGGACTCTCAACTCTAAATATTCTTCTATCTACTGGATAACACGGTACAAAGATATACATCTTTCCTGTATCTACTGACACAAAGGCACACAGAAAAGTATGTGCCCCCACATCCACCTCCGGGGGCTTCTCTGCCCTCATCTACATCCATAGACATTAATATGGAGAAAGCATGTGCCCCCCACATCCACCTCCGGGGGCTTCTCTGTCCTCATCTACATCCATAGACATTAATATGGAGAAAGTATGTGCCCCCCACATCCTCCTCCGGGGGCTTCTCTGTCCTCATCTACATCCATAGACATTAATATGGTGAAAGTATGTGCCCCCCACATCCTCCTCCGGGGGCTTCACTGTCCTCATCTACATCCATAGACATTAATATGGAGAAAGTATGTGCCCCCACATCCTCCTCCGGGGGCTTCTCTGTCCTCATCTACATCCATAGAATTAATATGGAGAAAGTATGTGCCCCCCACATCCTCCTCCGGGGGCTTCTCTGTCCTCATCTACATCCATAGACATTAATATGGGGAAAGTATGTGCCCCCCACATCCCCTCCGGGGGCTTCTCTGTCCTCATCTACATCCATAGACATTAATATGGAGAAAGTATGTGCCCCCCCACATCCACCTCCGGGGGCTTCTCTGTCCTCATCTACATCCATAGACATTAATATGGGGAAAGTATGTGCCCCCCACATCCTCCTCCGGGGGCTTCTCTGTCCTCATCTACATCCATAGACATTAATATGGAGAAAGTATGTGCCCCCCACATCCACCTCCGGGGGCTTCTCTGTCCTCATCTACATCCATAGACATTAATATGGGGAAAGTATGTGCCCCCCACATCCTCCTCCGGGGGCTTCTCTGTCCTCATCTACATCCATAGACATTAATATGGGGAAAGTATGTGCCCCCCACATCCACCTCCGGGGCTTCACTGTCCTCATCTACATCCATAGACATTAATATAGAGAAAGTATGTGCCCCCCACATCCTCCTCCGGGGGCTTCTCTGTCCTCATCTACATCCATAGACATTAATATGGGGAAAGTATGTGCCCCCCACATCCTCCTCCGGGGGCTTCTCTGTCCTCATCTACATCCATAGACATTAATATGGAGAAAGTATGTGCCCCCCACATCCACCTCAGGGGCTTCTCTGTCCTCATCTACATCCATAGACATTAATATGGAGAAAGTATGTGCCCCCCACATCCACCTCCGGGGGCTTCTCTGTCCTCATCTACATCTATAGACATTAATATGGAGAAAGTATGTGCCCCCCACATCCTCCTCCGGGGGCTTCTCTATCCTCATCTACATCCATAGACATTAATATGGAGAAAGTATGTGCCCCCCACATCCTCCTCCGGGGGCTTCTCTGCCTCATCTACATCCATAGACATTAATATGGAGAAAGTATGTGCCCCCCACATCCTCCTCCGGGGGCTTCTCTATCCTCATCTACATCCATAGACATTAATATGGAGAAAGTATGTGCCCCCCACATCCTCCTCCGGGGGCTTCTCTATCCTCATCTACATCCATAGACATTAATATGGAGAAAGTATGTGCCCCCCACATCCTCCTCCGGGGGCTTCTCTGCCCTCATCTACATCCATAGACATTAATATGGAGAAAGTATGTGCCCCCCACATCCACCTCCGGGGGCTTTCTCTGCCCTATCTACATCCATAGACATTAATATGGAGAAAGTATGTGCCCCCCACATCCTCCTCCGGGGCTTCTCTATCCCTCATCTACATCCATAGACATTAATATGGGGAAAGTATGTGCCCCCCACATCCACCTCCGGGGGCTTCTCTGTCCTCATCTACATCCATAGACATTAATGTGGAGAAAGTATGTGCCCCCCACATCCTCCTCCGGGGGCTTCTCTGTCCTCATCTACATCCATAGACATTAATATGGAGAAAGTATGTGCCCCCCACATCCCCTCCGGGGCTTCTCTGTCCTCATCTACATCCATAGACATTAATTGGAGAAAGTATGTGCCCCCCACATCCTCCTCCGGGGGCTTCTCTGTCCTCATCTAGATCCATAGACATTAATATGGAGAAAGTATGTGCCCCCCACATCCACCTCCGGGGCTTCTCTGTCATCATCTACATCCATAGACATTAATATGGAGAAAGTATGTGCCCCCCACATCCTCCTCCGGGGGCTTCTCTGTCCTCATCTAGATCCATAGACATTAATATGGAGAAAGTATGTGCCCCCCACATCCTCCTCCGGGGGCTTCTCTGTCCTCATCTACATCCATAGACATTAATATGGAGAAAGTATGTGCCCCCCACATCCTCCTCCGGGGCTTCTCTGTCCTCATCTACATCCATAGACATTAATATGGAGAAAGTATGTGCCCCCCACATCCACCTCCGGGGCTTCTCTGTCCTCATCTACATCCATAGACATTAATCTGGTAGACATACACCGAGGGGTCAGGGTCCTGTATGTTATACATGGGGGGACGAGATGCCAGAGATTAGACATCTGGGGGCAGAGGCTGGAGGGGGTAATGGGACTGAAGGAGAAACCAAAATTCAGTGGTTGAGATGTACGAGCGAGGACGTCTCCACAGTGTCTGTGACACAAATCTGGCCCCAGCGCCTCTCACCTGGCAGTGTAAGGTTCTTGCACGTCCCGCTGACGACATCGCAAGTGTGTAGCATGTTGGAGCCCGGATCTCCGATGAGGACTCTGGAAAAAGTGAATCTGTGTGAGGAGTCTCCTGATAAAGTCCTACAAGTTATACAAAACCCGGAAAGTGAAGGAGCAGAGTGCAACGTCCTCTGTACATGGCTGATCCCCCCAAATAAAGGTACCCACCATGGGTACAGTGCTCAGGAGAGCAGGCGGACAGCGGCGGGAGGATGCAGGAGAGCGGGCGGACAGTGGCGAGAGGATGCAGGAGAGCGGGCGGACAGTGGCGGGAGGATGCAGGAGAGCGGGCGGATAGTGGCGGGAGGATGCACGAGAGCGGGCGGACAGTGGCGGGAGGATGCAGGAGAGCGGGCGGACAGTGGCGGGAGGATGCAGGAGAGCGGGCGGACAGTGGCGGGAGGATGCAGGAGAGCTGGCGGACAGTGTCGGGAGGATGCAGAGAGCTGGCGGACAGTGCGGGAGGATGCAGGAGAGCGGCGGACAGTGGCGGGAGGATGCAGGAGAGCAGGGCGGACAGTGGCGGGGATGCAGGAGCGGCGTGCGGAAGATGCAGGAGAGCGGCGGACAGCGGCGGGAGGATGCAGGAGAGCAGGCGGACAGCGGCGGAGGATGCAGGAGAGCTGGCGGAGGGCGGGAGGATGCAGGAGAGCTGGCGGACAGTGGCGAGGATGCAGGAGAGCGGGCGGACAGTGGCGGGAGGATGCAGGAGAGCGGGCGGACAGTGGCGGGAGGATGCAGGAGAGCGGGTGGACAGTGGCGGGAGGATGCAGGAGAGCGGGCGGACAGTGGCGGGAGGATGCAGGAGAGCGGGCGGACAGTGGCGGGAGGATGCAGGAGAGCGGGCGGACAGTGGCGGGAGGATGCAGGAGAGCTGGCGGACAGATGCAGGAGAGCGGGCGGACAGTGGCGGGAAGATGCAGGAGAGCTGGCGGACAATGTCGGGAGGATGCAGGAGCGCTGGCGGACAGTGGCGGGAGGATGCAGGAGCGCTGGCGGACAGTGGCGGGAGGATGCAGGAGAGCGGGCGGACAGTGGCGGGAGGATGCAGGAGAGCAGGCGGACAGTGGCGGGAGGATGCAGGAGAGCAGGTGCAAAGTGGCGGGAGGATGCAGGAGAGCTGGCGGACAGTGTCGGGAGGATGCAGTAGAGCTGGCGGACAGTGTCAGGAGGATGCAGGAGAGCTGGCGGACAGTGGCGGGAGGATGCAGGAGAGCAGGCGGACAGTGGCTGGAGGATGCAGGAGAGCAGGCGGACAGTGGCGGGAGGATGCAGGAGAGCTGGCGGACAGTGGCAGGAGGATGCAGGAGCACTGGCGGACAGTGGCGGGAGGATGCAGGAGAGCAGGCGGACAGTGGCGGGAGGATGCAGGAGAGCTGGCGGACAGTGTCGGGAGGATGCAGGAGAGCTGGCGGACAGTGTCGGGAGGATGCAGGAGCGCTGGCGGACAGTGGCGGGAGGATGCAGGAGCGCTGGTGGACAGTGGCGGGAGGATGCAGGAGAGAGGGCGGACAGTGGCGGGAGGATGCAGGAGAGAGGGCGGACAGTGGCGGGAGGATGCAGGAGAGCTGGCGGACAGTGTCGGGAGGATGCAGGAGAGCTGGCGGACAGTGTCGGGAGGATGCAGGAGCGCTGGCGGACAGTGGCGGGAGGATGCAGGAGCGCTGGTGGACAGTGGCGGGAGGATGCAGGAGAGAGGGCGGACAGTGGCGGGAAGATGCAGGAGAGCAGGCGGAGAGTGGCGGGAAGATGCAGGAGAGCAGGCGGACAGTGGCGGGAGGATTCAGTAGAGCTGGCGGGCAGTGGCTGGAGGATGCAGGAGAGCTGGCGGACAGTGTCGGGAGGATGCAGGAGCGCTGGCGGAAAGTGGCAGGAGGATGCAGGAGAGCAGATGGACAGTGGCGGGAGGATGCAGGAGAACTGACGGACAGTGGCTGGAGGATGCAGGCGGATAGTGGCTGGAGGATGCAGGAGGGCTGGCGGACAGTGGCTGGAGGATGCAGGAGCGCTGGCGGACAGTGGCTGGAGGCCACCTTACACTTACTGCAGTCAGGATGCAGTAGTAAGAAGATTGTCGTTCTCACTTGTATCCCGGCACAATAACACTTTCTGAAGAAGGAACTTATTGTCACAGTCCAGGTGCCAGAGACATGCGACGGTCCAGCTATGTATAACATGTCCCTGCTATAGAAGCAAACATCAGGCAATGCGGAGACCTTACCTCTCTCCAACTGTGGAATTAAACTGCACCACTCTATATCCGAAAAGCCCGCCGACCTCAGCAGAAAACCGGCGATGTTCCAATACCTCCACATTGTAAGGGAAGGAGATGTCCATCTCTATAACAAAAACACCCATGGGAAAATGGTGTCACCAACGAGATCATAGGAGAGCTAGACATAAACCTACCATCAAGAAGAGACAGCAGCAAAAGAAGCCAGAAGTCCATGAGTCCTCTCTGGGGGGAAGACCCGGAATATGAAAGCAGCCAACAAAGACCTGCAAGAAGAGCAGAAGTGACCGTGGGAAGAAAGCAATGGGCTGAGGAGCTGAGCCGTCATGAAATGACACCCATCACAGGCTGGGTGGAGGCGTAAGGTCACCTTATACTTGTGGTTACGGGGGGCTGGGAGAGGAAGGAAGTCTTCACAGCATGAGATACTGAACGTTTCTTCATACACTGGCACCTGAAAGCCAAAACTGATGGAATCAACCAACTATTACTGATTTTCAATAAATTCAGACTCAACCAGAATATTCTCTCTCAACGATGACCTCTAGAATCTAACCAACACGGTCCTGAGAAAGACTGCGGCCCTCGTGGGAGCAGAATCTGACACCACCTCCTAACACAGCAATGGCCACAGAGGACAGGACAACCCGCTGAAGACCCCGCGCCAAGCTCTGCGTGTCTGCTCTCCGCACCAAGCTCTGCGTGTCTGTTCTCCGCGCCAAGCTCTGCGTGTCTGCTCTCCGCGCCAAGCTCTACGTGTCTGCTCTCCGCGCCCAGCTCTACGTGTCTGCTCTCCACATCAAGCTCTACGTGTCTGCTCTCCGCGCCAAGCTCTACGTGTCTGCTCTCCGCGCCAAGCTCTGCGTGTCTGCTCTCCGCATCAAGCTCTACGTGTCTGCTCTCCGCGCCAAGCTCTGCGTGTCTGCTCTCCGCGCCAAGCTCTACGTGTCTGCTCTCCGCGCCAAGCTCTGCGTGTCTGCTCTCCGCATCAAGCTCTACGTGTCTGCTCTCCGCGCCAAGCTCCGCGTGTCTGCTCTCCGCGCCAAGCTCCGCGTGTCTGCTCTCGGCGCCAGGCTCCGCGTGTCTGCTCTCCGCGCCAAGCTCCGCGTGTCTGCTCTCCGCGCCAAGCTCCGCGTGTCTGCTCTCCGCGCCAAGCTCCGCGTGTCTGCTCTCCGCGCCAAGCTCCGCGTGTCTGCTCTTCGCGCCAAGCTCCGCGTGTCTGCTCTCCGCGCCAAGCTCCACGTGTCTGCTCTCCGCGCCAAGCTCCACGTGTCTGCTCTCCGCGCCAAGCTCCACGTGTCTGCTCTCCGCGCCAAGCTCCCCGTGTCTGCTATCCGCGCCAAGCTCCACGTGTCTGCTCTCCGCGCCAAGCTCCACGTGTCTGCTCTCCGCGCCAAGCTCCACGTGTCTGCTCTCCGCGCCAAGCTCCACGTGTCTGCTCTCCGTGCCAAGCTCCACGTGTCAGCTCTCCGCGCCAAGCTCCACGTGTCAGCTCTCCGCGCCAAGCTCTACCTGTCTGCTCTCCGCTTCAAGCTCTACGTGTCTGCTCTCCGCATCAAGCTCTACGTGTCTGCTCTCGCATCAAGCTCTACGTGTCTGCTCTCCGCATCAAGCTCTATGTGTCTGCTCTCCGCATCAAGCTCTACGTGTCTGCTCTCCGCATCAAGCTCTACGTGTCTGCTCTCCGCGTCCAGCTCTGCTTGTCAGCTCTCTGCACGCCTATTCTCTATGCCAAGCTCTGTGTCTGCTCTCTGCAACTGCTCTACATGCAAAGCTCTGCACATCTACTCTCTGCGCCAATTTTTCCACATCTGCTCTGTGCGCCAAGCTCTCCACATCTGCTCTTTGTGCCAAGTTCTCCACGCCAACCTATCCACATCTACTCTCTTCGCCAATTTCTCCGCGCCAAGTTCTCGACATCTGCTCTGTGCACCAAGTTCTCCGCGCCAACCTCTCCACATCTACACTCTGCGCCAAGTTCTCCGCGCCAACCTCTCCACATCTACTCTCAGCCTCAAGCACTCCGTGACAAGCTCCCCGTACCAATCTCAGGAATAAAATATAAAAAAATTTAAAATCATAAAAATCTTTTACTGCAGAAGTCTCCTCAAAGATTACATCATTTCAGTTCATAACATGCAATGGGCAGTGTATACTTTGTACTTTGTGAAGGATGGATATGTGGGACATGTATTACTGGTCGAGTACTGATCCTGAGTTACATCCAGATAAGCACACGGAGGTCCTAACAGATTATTCTAGACTGGTGGGTTTCTTTAATGAGATGCAGAGCAAGATCCTCGCAATTGAAGGTGAGTCTCAGCATGAATCTACTGATCATCATATTAGTTTACAAGCAGAAATAATGTATAGAAAATGTGGAGTCACAGTGTACATACATTACTGATCCTGAGTTACATCCTGTATTATACTCCAGAGCTGCACTCACTATTCTGCTGGTACAGTCACTGTGTACATACATTACATTACTGATCCTGAGTTACATTCTGTATTATACTCCAGAGCTGCACTCACTATTCTGCTGGTGCAGTCACTGTGTACATACATTACATTACTGATCCTGAGTTACATCCTGTATTATACCCAGAGCTGTACTCACTATTCTGCTGGTGCAGTCACTGTGTACATCATTACTGATCCTGAGTTACATCCTGTATTATACTCCAGAGCTGCACTCACTATTCTGCTGGTGCAGTCACTGTGTACATACATACATTACTGATCCTGAGTTACCTCCTGTATTATACTCCAGAGCTGCACTCACTATTCTGCTGATGTAGTCATGTGTATATATAATTCTGCTGGTGCATCACTGTGTACATACATTACTGTCCTGAGTTACATCCTGTATTATACTCCAGAGCTGCACTCACTATTCTGCTGGTGCAGTCACTGTGTACATACATTAAATTACTGATCCTGAGTTACATCCTGTATTACACTCCAGAGCTGCACTCACTATTCTGCTGGTGCAGTCACTGTGTACATACATTACATTACTGATCCTGAGTTACATCCTGTTTTACACTCCAGAGCTGCACTCACTGTTCTGCTGGTGCAGTTACTGTGTACATACATTACTGATCCTGAGTTACATCCTGTATTATACCCCAGAGCTGCACTCACTATTCTGCTGGTGCAGTCACTGTGTACATACATTACATTACTGATCCTGAGTTACATCCTGTTTTACACTCCAGAGCTGCACTCACTGTTCTGCTGGTGCAGTTACTGTGTACATACATTACTGATCCTGAGTTACATCCTGTATTATACTCCAGAGCTGCACTCACTATTCTGCTGGTACAGTCACTGTGTACATACATTACATTACTGATCCTGAGTAACATCCTGTTTTATACTCCAGAGCTGCACTCACTATTCTGCTAGTGCAGTCACTGTGTACATATATTACTGATCCTGAGTTACATCCTGTATTATACCCCAGATCTGCACTCACTATTCTGCTGGTGCAGTCATTGTGTACATACATTACATTACTGATCCTGATTACATCCTGTTTTACACTCCAGAGCTGCACTCACTGTTCTGCTGGTGCAGTCACTGTGTACATACATTACTGATCCTGATTACATCCTGTATTATACCCCAGAGCTGCACTCACTATTCTGCTGGTGCAGTCACTGTGTACATACATTACATTACTGATCCTGAGTTACATCCTGTATTATACCCAGAGCTGCACTCACTATTCTGCTGGTGCAGTCACTGTGTACATACATACATTACTGATCCTGAGTAACATCCTGTTTTATACTCCAGAGCTGCACTCACTATTCTGCTGGTGCAGTCACTGTGTACATACATTACTGATCCTGAGTTACATCCTGTATTATACTCCAGAGCTGCACTCACTATTCTGATGGTGCAGTCACTGTGTACATACATTACTGATCCTGAGTTACCTCCTGTATTATACCCCAGATCTGCACTCACTATTCTGCTGGTGCAGTCACTGTGTACATACATTACTGATCCTGAGTTACATCCTGTATTATACTCCAGAGCTGCACTCACTATTCTGCTGGTGCAGTCACTGTGTACATACATTACTGATCCTGAGTTACCTCCTGTATTATACCCCAGAGCTGCACTCACTATTCTGCTGGTGCAGTCACTGTGTACATACATTACTGATTGTGACGGGTGTGTCGCGGCGAAGATCGTCGCGATTGCACACCCTGACTTCGCACAGCTGAGTTTCTGGTGCTGGGTGTTTTTCGGCACTGAGGGAGTTAATTCTTTCTCTCTCGGTGCTGGACTGACCAGCCTCGCCCAGCTGCGATTGATGTTTTGTTAATTAGCTTCCTTCATATACCTGCTGGTCTGCTGGGGAAGTTGTCGGTGAAAGCATTCATGCAGACCAGCAGAGCGGATCGTTTCTGAGAAGACTTAAGCTAAGAGTGCCTGTTGTGGTTTTTCCTCTCCTCGCTTATTGTTTATCTCCTTAACCTTTTGTTTCCTCTGTGTGAAGTTTTGTATGAAAGGGTGTTTTCTTTCCCCCTTGTCTGTCTCGTTTTCTTGGGACGTGTGTAACTGTGACCTCCCCTTTTTCCCTTTTGGTGGAAATCAGGGTCCTTTCGGACTAGATTACAGTGGTCAGGGATCTGCAGGAGCGGGGGTTCGTGGGGGGCCCTGGACCTCTGTACCATTAAAACATACCTCCGGTAGAGGGACTGTCAGGCCCCAGTTAGGGTCGCATAGACCCCGGTCCCCCCTTACCGAGACAGCGTGACCGTACACATATTGACCCAAAATACATGGATATTAGGTCAGGTAGACTTTGCGGGCGTACTTGTATAATGTTGATATTTTTCTTTTTAATGAAATATAGAATGAGTCACTTTAGATATATGTTACAAAATAAAATATATCTTTTAAAACGTGGCTTTTTCACCCCCCCTTAAAATTCCCCAGCTCCATGGATCAGTAGCGCTTTTAGTCAGGTTAGAGTTTGTCCAGGGAGGACGGCGTTAAAGCCAAAGGGTTTTTAAACCCCCGGGGAGAAAAACAATCTAAACCTAAAGTAGCTCTCCGGACAGGTTCACTGGTGGGCGGGACAATTTTTTTTCCCTTCCGGGAGGCATGAAAAATTATTTTTCGGCAATCCCGTCTTTGGGGGGGAAGACCAGAGGGTGGGGAATTGTACTCGCTCTTCAAGGGGACCCTCAATCCGGGCGTTCTCTCTTCCTCCGGGTCCCCGGCCCCCCATCAGTAGTCGATTTTTTACAGCCCTGGGGCTGGTAATGATACCCGGATCGGGTCTCCCTTGCTGAATGAAATTACGTAAAATACAGCAGGGAGATGTCCGGCGGAGGAATTTTTCTGATTTCCCTAGATGGGGGCCCCAGGCTCAGGGAATGACCCGGGTCTTAGGACCGTTTTGTCAAGGATTATCTGACAAATTAAAAAAAGGTTGGCTCAGTAGATTTTCCCCCGTCACGGAGGGGCGTTGGGGCCCCCGCTATTCGCATTTGATAGACGGGTTCGGGGGAGGTGCGAGGTAACTCCCCCCCCTGTGATGACTCCACCTTCTACTATAGTCCCCTTTTATTGGGTTCCCCCGGGTTTGTTCGAGGGCCTAGCAGTTTTGGGGGAAACGTTTCGAGGGAGGGATCGGCGGGGCGCCCCAAACAGAAGTGTTACTTTTGCGGGGGAGAAAGGGCATTTTGTTGGGGGGGTGTCCATCCCGTACTTTGCGAAAAGGAGTCCCGGAAAAAATGTTGATCCCCCCGGGTTTTGTGGTGAACGACAATCTGGGATATGTATTTGTCCCCAAGTCCGTCTCGTTCTGTACCAGCGGAGGTGGTGGTGGGACGAGAAATGAGAGGTTTTTGTTCTTCTGG